>JAODVO010000022.1:12057552-12067975 GCA_025400055.1 Notarius lentiginosus
TGAAAGTCACACTTGGAAGACACTCTGGACACTTACAGTAATGCTTTTGTGGCTGAGGACTACAGTTGGCTTGCTAAGTTTGGGACTGTGGTTGTCATGAACAGTTTTGCACTCAAGTTTCAATTAATGAAGAGTTATAACATCAACAAAACTGACTTCATGTTAAAACTGTTAATGTTACAGTCATGTTGTCTGTTGTTGTCCAGGTGAGGATGGGTTCCCTTTTGGGTCTGGTTCCTCTTGAGGTTTTCCTAATGTCATCTGAGGGAGTTTTTCCTTGCCACTGTCGCCACGGGCTTGCTCACTGGGGATAGATTAGGGATAAAATTGGCTCATGTCTTGGGTCATTCAGATTCTTTAAAGCTGCTTTGGGACAATGTCAATTAAAAGTGCTATACAAACAAACTTGACTTGACTAAAATTTTAAAAAACATTTGAGATTTACCATGGGTCTGCAGAGCCCTCTAAGCAGAAGGCAGACAAACATAGAACTGAAAAGTTGGGCAGAGCATGATAGTTGCGAAAATCACAAAGAAACTGCCAATTAGGTGTTTTTACATGATTTGACCTTGGTGACCTTGAGCTACACCAGGTTCATTTGATCAGCTGCTTGAGCTAAACCAGACTCGAGCATTTGAAGATGTGACAGAAAACCCATGCCCCACCACCACCCCAAAGCTCCCTCCAGGAGTTAAAAATCCTCCTTTGGCTGCCCCAGATTTAAGGACCTAGCATGAGAAGATGCCCCCTGAATGCTCCACTATGGCTCTGGGCAGACATGGCACCAGAACCTGGCTTTAGGTGGAGGCTTAGGTTCTGGTTGAGCCTCAAACAGGGGTATGAGGATGGTCGGGGGCTCAGGCATAGACATGGGCTTGTGTGTGGACATGGACTCTGGTACAGATTCAGGTATGGTCAGCAGTGGGCTCAGGCATAGACTTGGACTTTGGCATAGAATCAGGCAAGGTCATGGGCTCTGGAATGGGCCTGGACAAGACATAGATGAGGGCTCTGGACCAGACATGGAGATGGGTATGGACCTGGGCTTAAGCATGGGCATGGATCCTGGTATCATGGGCATGGATTCAAACATGAGCATGGTGTGAGCATGAGCTTGGACATGAGCTTGGTTTGAGTGCCATCCTCACTGAAGCCAGGCTGCAGAGCAACAAGCTCATCCCCACTGAAGCCTGGTGGTGGAGCGATGACCTCATCCCTGCTGAAGCCTGGCAATGGAGTGATGAATTCTTCAAAGCCAGGTGGAGGAGCAAAGAGCTCATCCCCATTGAAGCCAGATGGCTGAGCACTGACCTCTTCAAAGACAAGTGAAGGAGAGAAGAGCTCATCTTTGCTGAAATCTGGAGTGGAGGCCACCCTGTTGGGCCCTGGAGCAAGCAGTGGAGTGGAGGTTGCCCTGTCGGCCTCCCAGGTATCAAACCCCCCCCCCCCAAAAAAAAAAAAAAAAAAAGCACCCTCCTCCTAGAAGCCTGGACTTGAATTGATTTTAATTCCTTGCTGAATAACTTGGAGCTCCGGATGCATGGGTGCTGCACTCTGACTAGGCCTTCGGCCCACTGGCATGCTGGTCTAGTGAGCCAATAAATCATGCAGCCAACACACAACAGGTTTAGGCTCCACCAAATCCTCAGAAGTGGCACTGCAACAAGAATCCATTGGCCAGCTGCTCCGCCCAATCATATGGTGCCAGAATATCTAGCCCTATCCGCTGGAGAAAAAAAAAAAACCCATAAATCCCAGCTTAAGCTAAGTGTGGGACTGCACATTATGTCTGTTCCTTCCCTCTACATCCATGGTTGAAGCAAAGTATTCTGTCAGAGAAGAGGGGGTTGCAGACTGTAAATGCAGGAAGGTTTTTCATTTTGATGCATGCTATTATAATACAAAACTTGGTGCAAATTCAGAGTCACAAAAAGAAATGAAACAGAAATGAGTCATTAAACCAGAGTGACATAAACAAGGCTAGAAAATATGGAAAACATCTACTTTGCAAAGCTTTGGGTGTTTGCAGAGTCCTTATACGAGTGCACTGATTGTACTCAAAGCAGCAACAGATGGATCCAATGATAATTGGTCCTAACAGCATGCACAATGTGTTCTGTATGCATGAACAAAAGTGGACGCTTGAGCTGAGCCAGGCTCGAGCACACGAAGACATGACACTCGGCGCCAATAGTTGATTTGCACAATTCTCAAACAAACTTACAGTACTTAGTGTACTGTAATTGTAATGCAGTCAGAAAAGAATGTACCTCCAAGATAGAAAACTTGTGTAATTCCCAACACATTCAAACTGCTCAAATACAAAGGATGCAGGCAACCATGAATAGTTTTTGATAGTAGATTGATTGTGTTAATTCAATGGACAGTTATGAGGAAGCTAGAATTTAAAGTGACAAAATGCGCTCAAGTGAAAGTGTGCAAGCCCACTTTCTGTTCCTTCTGCCAAAAAAAAAAAAAAAAATTGGCCATGAAATCCAGAAATGCTGGTCTTTAAGCTGTCCACCACCTCATTTTTGTTCAGCACAAAAACATGCATTCTGATAACCCAGAGCAGACAAATGTGCATATAAAATAAACTCTGAACCAACAGCTGTGTTTAATAAAAAGATTTGGGGTTGTTGCAAAAGCATTAGCTGTCAAATATTGTTTCTGATGATACATGGGTTAATGACCTCCTCTGGTTTTATGCATTTCTATTCTGAGAAAGGTACCGGAGATGTCCAAGTAGCAATCTATTGTACCCTGCAAGGCTGATTTATGAAATACTGTTACAGTGTCTTGCAAAAGTATTAATCCCCCTTGGTGTTTGTCCTGTTTTGTCACATTACAAACTGGAATTAAAATGGATTTTTGGAGGGTTATCACCATTTGATTTACACAACATGCATACCATTTTAAATGTGCAAATGTTTTTATTGTGACACAATAATTCAGATGAAAAAAACAGAAATCTTGTGTGCATAAGTATTCACCCCCTTGCGTATTTAGGGGTTCTAAATAAGAGCTGGTCCAATCAATTAACTTCATAAGTCACAATTAGTTGATTAAGATCCACCTGTGTGCAATCAAAGTGTCACATGATGTCTGTATAAATCAGCCTGTTCTGGAAGGACCTCACTCTGCAACATGACTAAGAAAGCAATATGAAAACCAAGGAGTACACCAAACAGGTCAGAGACAAAGTTGAGAAGAATAGCTCATGGTTAGGTTATAAATAATATCCCAAACTTTGAAAATCCCAGGGAGCACCGTTACGTTCATTATACCAAAATGGAAAGAATATGCCACCACTACAAACCTGAACAGAGAAGACTACCCACCAAAACTCACAGATCAGGCATGGAGGGCATTAATCAGAGATGTAACAGACACCAAGGATAACACTGAAGGAGCTGCAAATATCCACAGTGGAGATGGGAGTATCTGCCCATAGGACCACTTTAAGCGGTACACTCCACAGAGTGGGGCTTTATGGAAGAGTGGCCAGAAAAAAAAGTAATTGCTTAAGAAAGCATGTTTGGAGTTTGCCCAACAGCATATGGCAAACACATGAAAGAAGTTTCTCTGGTCAGATGAGACTAAAATTTAACTTTTTGGCCATCATGGGAAATGCCATGTGTGGCGCAAACCCAACACTTGCCATCACCCTGAGAAGACCATTCCTACAGTGAAGCATGGTGGTGGCAGCATCATACTGTGGGGATGTTTTTCATCTGCAGGGATAGGAAAGCTGGTCAGGACTCAAGGAAAAATGGAAGGCACTAAATACAGGGCAATTCTGGAAGAAAATCTGTTTGAGTTGGCCAGAGGATTGAGACTTGGATGAAGGTTCATGTTCCAACAAGACATTGACCCTAAACATACTGCAAAAGCTACACTGGAGTGGTTTAAAGAGAAACATTTAAATATCTTAGAATGGTCCAGTCAAAGCCTAGACCTCAATCCAATTGAGAATAACTTGAAGATTGCTGTACACCAACGCAACCCATCTAATTTGAAGGAGCTGGAGCAGTTTTGCCTTGAGGAATGGGCAAAACTCTCAGTGGCTAGATGTACTAAGCTGCAAGACATACCCCAAGGAGACATACCCCAAGGAGCTTGCAGCTGTAATTGCAGCAAAAGGTGACTCTTACGAAGTATTGACTTTGGGGGTGAATACCTATGCACACTCCAGATTTATGTTTTTTCCATCATAAATATTGTTTGTGTCACAATTAAAAAATAAATAAAAATGCACCTTTAAAGTGTATTAAAAGTATGTTGTGTAAACCAAATGCTGCTAACCCCCCAAAATCCATTTTAATTCCAGCTTGTAATGCAGCAAAACAGGACAAACCAATATGGATGAATACTTTTGCAAGACACTGTATGTGTAATTTTTCCAAGTTTTTAATCTGAATCAAAATATTTTACTATTAGAAACTGGGGGGGGGGGGGGAATTGTCCTTGTCAAAATGGCAGTGTCAACAGATTTGTCGATTTTCAAAGGTAAATCTGCCATAATTTTTGTTTTTGGTGTTATTAACATCAGGTTTGAACTGCTATGTAGCTTAAATCATTCCCTTTTAAGAATTTATAATTTTGCTTTTAATTTTAGTTCCATTTTTTCATTTGATTATTATTCTTTGTGACATTCGTTTGAAAACTCTGCCATCTTTTTCCTGTATTAATTCTGACATGGTGCACAGTTGCATTTCTTGTACTTTTTCTTTGCTACTGTTTCTTTTTTTCTAAAATTGCTTTCAATTTCTATAATGGTCACAACCTGACACTGACAGTTTTCTTTTTTTTCCTGAGGATTTTTTTTTTTAGGTGGGCTTTATCTTTGAAAAATTGAAACCGAAACACTCAAATTCTCAGAAACAGCCTCAACAATCCAAAAGTGTTCAATTCCTGTACAAAATTTTGAATATCTACCAATAAACCACTGTGGACTTTGTACTTAGGAACATTTATGGTCTGAAGTGGATCTAATAATAATGTTCATGTAATGTTGCAGGAATCTGTAAATTTCCTTGTGGAGTCCAGATTTATTATCTTATCATGAAACACTGGCCTGTTTTCTGGCTTGCATCTGCCTTCTGCTCATAAAGCCTGTTTCACCAGGACTTTGAATTTCCCACATATACTTGGAAATTCACACATAATTGCTTGGGGGACTACCTTTGCCTGATTTGAGAAACTTGCTCCATCTTTCCAATAGTTTCATCACATGTATAAATGTGAAAAAAAAGACAACCAAAATCCCAAAGTCCACCACTGCATCCAGAAATGCAACCTGAAAGTGTATTGCGCAAGAAGGAAGCCATTCATCAATTCTGTGCAGAAATGACATTTCTCTGGGTCCAAACTCCTCTCAGATGGCCTGAAAGACAGTGGAAATGTGTGCTGTGGTCATATGATCCTACATTTCAGCTTGTTTTTGGGAAAACCAGATGTCGAGTTCTCCGTGCCAAAGGTGAGCACGATCATCTAGTTGTCAGAGAAAGGTTCAAAAGGCAGCATCTGTGATGGTGTGGGGGGCTGCCCATGGCATGGGTCAGTTGCATGTGTGTGAAGGTACCATTGACTTGGATGCATATATTGGGATTTTTTAGAGACACATGCTGCCATCAAGGCAACATCTCTTCCTGGAAAGTCAATTCTTATTTCAACAGGATAATGCCAAGGCACATTCTGCATGGGCTGAAATAGCATAGCTTCATGGACACAGAGTGCATGTGCTTGACTGACCTACCGCCAGTGCAGATCTGTCTCCTATTGAGAACATATTTTGCATCATGGAGAGGAGAATCAAACAGCGACCACAAACTGTTAAGCAGCTGACGTTTTGTATCAAGCAAGAATGGACAAATTCTAATCGTAAAACTGCAATAATTAGTATCCTCAGTTCCCATATGATTGAAAATTGTTATTAAAAGGAAAGGTGATGTAACACAATGGTAATTATGCCTCTGTCCCAAATTGTTTTGAGCATATTTCAGACATCAAATTCTAACTTTGTTTACAAAATACAATTAAGTTGGTCAGTAAAACTATTGAAACTATTTTCTTTGTACTTTCAGTTAAATAAAGGTTTGTGAATTAACAACCCACATATTTGTTTTTATGGCATTTTGAAAAATATCCCAACTTTTCAGGAAATGGGGTTTGTATGAAAAATGCATATTGTGGGAGATATACATTTCTAAACCACAGAGTTAAACACACATGACATTCTTACCACAGATCCAGGAATTCCATCTTTTCCAGGTCTACCCTGCAGAAAGAATAAAAAAGTGGGTGCAATTAATTAATTGGTATGACTACTTTCTTACAAGACATGTTCCTGTCACATACTGCTTTAAATTAAATCCTCAAAGACTTGCAAAAACATTGCTGCAAATCTCCCAAACATTCCTTATGAATTCTCTTTGCCATATTATTAATTCTTCAATGTAAATCAGTATATTTTATCATTGTGTAATATAATTGCAGCTCTCAATACAGGGTGGTGACATCTTTAATAAGGAATATTTTTCCAGTCTCAGAAGCAGCACTTTCCCTACTCCACACCTGCTCAGCCAAAACATACATGACTGAAAAGGTGCAACAGGTCTCTAAATTAGGTACAGAAAAATACTGTTGCACAACACTGCAGCAAAACAGGATGCAGTAGTACAGGAAAAGATAGGGTGTGATTTCTTACAGGTACACCTGGAGGTCCTTCAGGTCCAGGGAATCCTGTCTCTCCCACAGGCCCTCGTATTCCCTGAAAGGAAATATGAAAAAAAGAATAATTATAAATTGAGTCTAGTCTTATTCCTCCTTTATACGTGCTTAAATAATGTGATTTACACTTGTCAATGAGCAAAAAAATGAATCTTACTGGCTCTCCTGTGATTCCTGGCTCACCACGAGCACCAGGTTTCCCCTGCCAGCCAAAGAAGAAAAAAAAAAAAAAGAGCAAATCTACTTGGAAAACCAATTAGGCAGAGAGTCAGAAAGCCTAACAAGGCAAAACCAGCTAGCTGTTCAAACTGTGCACTAAAAAGAACACACAGAAGGACAAAAATAGAATAGAAGATACATTAGTGGTGGGTATGGACAAGATTCTGTGATAGATCTAAGAACAAATCATGCCAGTGAAATAACATTGTCCCTGACGTGGGTACTGAAGCGCAGACAGGTGGGAAATTATGTCGACACAGACTTTATTTTTACTCCTACCTGCTTTTCAGCTTCATTATCCTTGTTCACTCATTCACAATGATCAAAAAATAGACTAAAATTGATCTTTTTGGCCATTATGGGAAATGCCATGTGTGGCGCAAAGCCAATACCCTGAGAACACCATGCTACAGTGAAGCATGGTGGTGGCTTCATGCTATGGGGATGTTTTTCATCTGCAGGGACAGGAAAGTTGGTCAGGGTTGAAGGAAAGATGTATGGCAATAAATACAGGGCAATTCTGGAGGACAACCTGTTTGAGAAGGCCAGAGGATTGAGACTGGGATGAAGGTTCATGGTTCAGCAGGACAATGACCCTAAACATAGTGCTAAAAACTACACTGGAGTGGTTTAAATGGAAACATTTAAATGTCTTGGAATAGCCTAATCAAAGCCCAGATGAATCCAACTGAGAATCTGTGGCATAACTTGAAGATTGCTGTACACCAATGCAATCCATCTAACTTGAAGTTGGAGCAGTTTTGCCTTGAGGAATGGGCAAAAAATGCAAGTAACCAAAGACTGAAAAAGACATACATCTTCGGATGTGTAATCTTTAAGGTATCTATGTGCCTATATCCACAGCAATTTAGGTAGTCCATGTGAAACCATCCACAATAGCAATAAGTGAGTCACAAGTGCAGAAGAGGTATCAGACTGAATTAGGCAGGTTCAGAGTGTGAGAAGTGCCATCACGTCACTTTTTCACTAGAGAACATAAAAGCAATGTGCTGCAGGGTTTGCTCTTTAGTGTGTAATGTTTTCTATACCTCAAAAAATAAAAAACTGGCCTTTTGTGTGTTGTATTTTATATTATTTCACCTGTGTAATTGTACAAGCATTTCAATGTACAACTGTCCCTGACATTTTGTGCAAATGATAAATAAACTTGAAATTAATTGCATTTCAGTCTGGTACGGAATTTTCTTTTTCCATAGGATGGAGAAAGGTAGTAGAAGGAGATATCTGTTGGATTAAAAAGACTGTGCTCTTACTGTGTATAGCCAGTTGCCAGTAAACCTGCTGAGACCGCCATGACTACAAACATGGACTCCCTGAACTACAGTTCCCAAGACCCACAGTGCCTTCTGTCTCCTGATTGCTAATCACAGCTGTCACACATCTTCCCAATTACCTCTTCCCCTATTTAAGCCACTATCTCGCTCTACTCCAGTGCAAAGTATTGTTCTGCTCTCACAGTTGTGGGTTTCTGACTGTCTTTTGCTTATCCGCTCACATTTTCACTCTTCTCTCTCTTCTTTATTACATTGTTTGCCCAACCCATGCTAGTTTACTGACCACAATTCCTGTCTCTCGTCTTGGTTACTGTTTGCATCCCGTAAGTGCCTGCATTCTGACACCGGTGAGGGTGTGAAAAGTACTGTATTTGTTACATGTTTCTAATAAGTAGTTGGAAGGCATTACAATTCATTTATTTTGGTGAAAACACTATGGTTTTCTTGTGCCCTGCCCCTTGTTTCCACTTATGCTTTCATGCACATTAATGTTTTCAATGCTCTTACACTCAAAGAGTTTCATGCCTGCTAGAACAACTCTGTGCATCTCCAAATTGGTAATGCTTAAGAACCCTTCACCCCAGCAACAGGAAAACTGTAAATTCAGGTAGTATTCACTAATGTTAAAAGTTGTATCATTTTAAAAGAAGAATAAAATACATACAATTGGGCCTGAGACTCCAGGTGGACCAGGAATGCCAGGGTCTCCCTAGAACAACATTCAACAATAAAATACAAATGTTATAGGATTTAACATATGTTATGTAGCTTCACTTCCCCCCCCTTTTTAAACATGCTAGCAATATATACACTATGTGGTTGAACTTCTTAGGTCATGGTCACACTACAGCTTGTGATGGGTTTGCAAATACTTGGCAATGAAAAGTTGGTAGTATCCCCTCCAATCATGCGATGTATTGAAAATGTTCTCTGAGCTTCGCGAGTTTTTTGGTGTGTCTCCATCTGGTGAGTGGCCAAAAACATCGCAAAAAATTTCAATGCATGCATTAAAACTTGATGTTTTCATCACTAAAACAAGTGGCAAATAATCACAGATGGGTTTGGGAATACTTCCCGAAGCTCAGGGAACTTTCGTCAAACCTCTTGAGATGCATTTGTCTTGACTCCATGTCCCCGATACTCGTAGGAGAATGCCTCATCGACACAGTGGCTCAGTATAGCCTAACCTTTGTTGAGACTTAAGTGTATTTATATTTGGGAGAACATTGTGCACACTCTTGGGACCCAATCATTATGAGAAACACCTGATGCTGATTTAAGCACAATCAGCATGCTCCTATAAGGATGCTGTTTTCACAGACATTTTGCAAAGTATTCTGTCAGATATGCAGCAGTAGATGGCTATAAGTACAGGATGAGTGTTTATTAGTGAGCTTGATATTTACAAAAACAAAATGTGAGGCAATGTCAGACTAACAATACACAAATGAAACCAAAAATAAAGCAAAGTCATAAACATGGCTAGAAATGAATGTGACCATGATGATACTTTGCAAAGCCTCTGTGAAAACAGTGTCCTTATATGTGCATGCTGATTTTGCTCAATTCAGCATCAGGTGTTCCCCAGAACATGATCTCTGTGTGAGCATGGTCGCTCAAGTTGTGCCAGGTTCAAGTGCACAAAAGGTGTGACAGTCAAGTGTTCACCTGCTATGTGACCACACCTTTTAGCTCACCTGAATATCGCCATGAATTGCCACCAAAATGCCTCATTTTTTATCAATGATCCATCACAAAGCATCGCAAGCTGTAGTGTGACCATAGCTTGAGGCATGTAATAATGCAAAGAAGCATCCAGCTTCACCCCTTCAGAGCTGCTGAAACATAGCAATATATTGATAGTGGAGACATCTTATCAAACAAAAATATGCCCAAACATATGCAAACATTGTCTGAAATTGTTTAAGACAAACTTTAATTCAGTCATCTTAGTAGCTTCTCCTTTAACAAGTCTCCTTTTACTGTCTCAGTGTATAAAACAATTAGCACCCTCAGTTCAAACAACTGCACCCAGGGCTCTCAAGTTTTGAAGTCAGTTCAGAGTGAGATTTTGTCGGGAAGGGCAGGGGTGGTGTTGGTGAGGGGTGTCGGTGGCAGTGCACAGTGGGTTGGATGTGGGGGGGTATGATTGGTGTTGTGTTAGTGGAAGATTTTGA
>JAODVO010000022.1:13709092-13725001 GCA_025400055.1 Notarius lentiginosus
ACTTTTAAGTTCGTGGTCGTAAGGTGGAAAAATGTGAAAAAGTTCAAGGGGTATGAATACTTTTTCAAGGCACTGTATGTTCTATGTTCATTATTGCAGGGGTGAGGAATGATTTTGCTTCACTTGTTAGCTCCATCATATTAAAATACAAAACGAGATTGGTGTTTGTCTCAGCGGCTCTGATTCCATCACTTTATAGAAACAATACAAGTGTAAAATAAAAATAACACCTTCGCAGTGTGACGTTATACCCTCCCTGCAGCCTTATGCATAATATTTCATTATTGAACATTAATTTATGGAATAATACTGACTTCTGATCCTCAGCTAACGGAAAAGTCGCGGTGGAATGCAGAACTGATCGAGAGGAAATTCTGCCAGATGAGAATGTCGAGGGAGTTATCCAGGTGTGTGTTTTTAGTTGTTCAAAAATGTTAACAGTAAAATGTACAACAATTAAAAAAAAAATACTGCAGCAAAATCTTTTTGATTGGAAAAACTAAAAACCCAGGAAATCACACAAATAGTAAACATAAATAGCTCCTCTGTCCATAAGGCCGATTCCCATGGTGTGGCGTCCGTCATCCACAAGTCAGTTAAATCGTATCTCTTCCGTCAGTTCGCCACGGATTTCCATTCCAGTTGTTTTGTTTGAAAGAACTCGTCACTCCACACCAAGACTTGGTCGTTGTTTTGTCAACTTTTTTACTAACGAGTTACTAATTCGAACAAATTAATGAATTTTCCACACCTCTCACTAGAATTGTATCTCCTCTCTCACCTGGTTTCAGTTCTGATCGATGTTTTGGGTCGATCTTCCCATGAGGAACAAAACTTGGTTGTTTGTTTACAACAGGAAAACAACAATTTGTTTACCACTTTGTTTATTATACTCTCACTCTGAAGGAGGGTGGGTATACTGGTTTACCTCTGTCTGTCCAAAGCACCCTTTTTCTCTGCAACCACAAATCATAGTCACTTGGTACCAAACTTCAGCTTGGGGTTCTATACCGTGTTTACCATTTTCAGGTCTGTCACTCATCAACTTCCTGTTTACCGACTGAATGTGTTTACGAAACGTATACCGTGGATTTACAAAATTTTCATAACACTTTTCTCAGCAACTACAAATCACAACTGCTTGATATTTGGTGCTGAGCTTCAGCTTGGGGTTCTATACCGTGTGTACCGTTTTTAGATCTGTCCCACATCAATTTCCTGTTTACCGACTGAATGTATTTACGAAACATATAGCGTGGATTTACAAAATTTTCACAACACTTTTCTCAGCAACTACAAATCACAACTGCTTGATATTTGGTGCTGAGCTTCAACTTGGGGTTGTATACTGTGTGTACCGTTTTCAGGTCTGTCGCACATCGACTTCCTGTTTACCGACTGAATGTATTTGCGAAACATATAGGGTGGATTTTGAAGCTATTTCAAGAAGCAAAATGCCATTTCAAAATGCCAGTTTACCAGGATGCTGTTTGAAATCCCTGGGGAGAACACGACTCTTTACTGACTTGTTTCAGGGTTAATTATTTGTTGAAGTCAACATTCATAACAAGTGTCCTATTCCTTCGACTGCTTGCATTCTGATATGAGTAGGGGGGGGGATACGTACAGTAAGTGAGCAGTAGCTGACAGTTGATCTTGTTTTGACCTTTCCCCCCACGTTCATTTAAACCTTTTTTCTGTTTCTTTTGCTTTCTAGCTCAGAACTGCTCCGGCTTTCGAACCTGTGGTCAGTGTCTGGAGCAGCCTGACTGTGGTTGGTGTGGAGACCCTAGTAACACAGGCAAAGGTCAGTGTGTGGAGGGCTCATACCGTGGCCCTATGAAGAACCCACCCAAACACATGCAGGACATGTTGCTGGATACGACTCTCTGCCCCAAGGAACGAGGCTACGAGTGGGCTTTTATCCAGTGCCCTGGTGAGAACACACACTAGCACGAAATCCAATATTATCAAGTTTTTCTCTGTATGCTCAGCATCTCACTACAGTGTTTATCCTGTGGTGAAATAAATAAATATAGCAGAAGAGTGTTTGTTTGCCAGTGCAGGCAGGGAGTTTAATCTCTTCTCTCTCGCCTTCCATTCTTCCAGCCTGCCAGTGTAACGGGCACAGCACTTGTGTGAACGGGAGTGTGTGTGAGCAGTGTCGTAACCTCACCACCGGCTCACACTGTGAAACCTGCATGCCTGGTTATCACGGAGACCCCACCAACGGAGGGAAGTGTCAAGGTCAGTGAGGCGTTCAGCCTTCAGGAGACATCGTCAGGCTCAGCAGCTGAGGCGGTTATTAGTACACAATAATAGACTGACTGAACCCACCCAGAGCATGATTTGTGTTAAGGTCATACAGGAGACAGTGCAGTTAGATGTGAGCGGAAACATTTACACGCTCTTGCTGTAATGGAAAAGCAGAAGCTGTCCAACACGAATGCACATATACATGCGTTTGAGATCCCAGCCGCTGTGGTGTTGCCTTTTAAGTGACGGAGCACATTGTGCGGTAGAGGTGAAGACGTGCTGTGTCGCCTCTGGCTCCGTTCATTTAAAACTGACCTCTCTGGCCCAGCAGTGAACCGGGTCTCCTCTCACACCCCTTTTCCACCAAATCAGTTCCAGGGCTGGTTCGGGGCCAGTGCTTAGTTTGGAACCAGGTTTTCTGTTTCCGCTGACAAAGAACTGGCTCTGGGGCCAGAAAAATCGGTTCCAGGCTAGCACCAGCTCTTTGCTGGACTAGAGGAAAGAACCGCTTGAGGGGGCCGGAGTTCGTAAGGCCAACAACAATAGCAAGACTGCGAAAGGTTGCCATTTTTAAATAAGCGACGAGAAGCAGCAGCTGTCCAAACACGAAGTCATCCATTATTGTTGTTGTTGTTGCTGCTGCTTCTTCTCCGTGTTGTTGTTGCTTTGATGTTCGCGCCAAGGTTTATGCAAACGCAGTGATGTAACTGACATATACAGCGATGTAACTGATGCATACAGCGACGTAACTGACGTATACAGCGACGTAACTGACGTATACAGTGACGTAACTGACGTATACAGTGACGTAACTGACGTATACAGCGATGTAACTGACATATACAGCGACATAACTGACGTATACAGCGACATAACTGATGTATACAGTGACGTAACTGACGTATACAGCGACGTAACTGACGTATACAGCGATGTAACTGACGTATACAGCGACGTAACTGACGTATACAGCGACGTAACTGACGTATACAGCGACGTAACTGACGTAGTTCTCTGGTTCTCAGCTGGCTCGCAAGTTGAACGAGTTGTGAACCAGCACTGGTCCCAAACCAGCCCTGGAACTGATTTGGTGGAAAAGGGGTATGTGAAATGGAAATTAAAAAATTTAATGATTTACAAATGATGGAAGCCCTATATTTAATTTAAAATAGTACAAAAGACAACATAAATGCTGAGACAGATTGTTTAATTTTTTTTTTTTTTAAACATGCTCATTTTGAATTTAGTGCCACCATGTTTGAAAAATGTTGGGAGAGCAGCAACAAAAGACTGGAAAATGTGTAAAGAAAAAAAAAAAAAAGGAGGCGCCAAGTCTCTCAGAAGTAAAGATGGGGAGGGGTTCAACGCTCCGTGAAAGACAGCTGGCTACGGCCATGCACGCAATGAGGCCCCTGCGGTCCGGACGTCGGTCATTTTTAAGAGCTGAAAATACATTTGTACGCTAAATATTCAACTGGATAAAAAAAATTAAAAAAAACACACATTAAAACGTCTCTGTAAAAAGTGCATTGTTAATTATGTCAAACGTTGATTCTGTCTTCTGTGTCTGTTTCGTGCGTGCGGCTCTGAGACCAAGAACACAAAACCGAATGAGTGCGCGACTCGGGGGAGGAACGCAGTGCAGTAGACATGTTTTTTTCATGGGAACCATCAGCGCACTTTCATGAAGCTGTTAAATTTACATTTTCGAAGCAGCGCAGTTGTAGCCTGCCTTGCTTGTGATTTTAAAAATAAATCAATAAGCCAAAGCAATAGAGTGGAAAGTTTCAACTTATGTTTGCCTTGGATAACTTTGCCCTGTGATATTAGAGAGGGTAAGAGGATCTTGGTGGGATTGGGTCCTCTGCGCCTGTATCTTGCGTGCGTGGGAGAGCAAGAACAGAAAAAACAAGATAGGGCAGGCTATGCGAGTGTGCGCGAGCACGACCCCCAAAAGAACACAGTTCTAGACACTGCGAGCGCTCATTCTAGACCGTGTGCATGGTAACCATCAGCGCACTTCCATAAAGCTGTTAAAATTTAGCCTATAGGTTTTCGAAGCAGTACAGCTTTGTTTGTGAACTTTAATAAATCATTCGGTAAGTCAAAGCAATATTTGTAAGAAGGGTTCTGACTTGATTTTGCTGTGGTGTAAAGATAAAAGGCTCAGCCATGCGAAGGCTAAAGACATGACTTAGGTCCACCATGTCCAGTGACAGATTGACAGGCCTAGCAATGATGCATGTGAATCAGAAAGTGGACCAGGAGAAAGTTCTTAGATGGTGGGATGCCTCTGGTCACAGGAGGATTCAGCTAGCCTTTGATGAAAGAGATTGTTGAGATTTATAAATCAATTTTCTGTGGTGCTATTTGCACTAATAAGTCACTTATTTCTGCCAAAATATTCTTTTTATTTTGTTATTTCAGTATGCTGAGCTGAAGAAACCAGGAATCTGGGAATCTGACACACACACACACACACACACACACAAACAGAGTTGATAAGGCAAACGGTTCAACACGTTTAAAGTTACCCCTACTCTTTATTCAAACATGGTGGTGTATACTGATTTTTTTTCAAATATATATATTTTTTTGTGTAGGTGTAATGGATGCCAGATTGTTAATGTATCTTAGTTTCATAGGCTACATGGTTAGGTTATCCTTTGTCCTCATTGCTTGGGCCAGATCAAACCATTAAACAAGCTTAAATTATTCTTACTCTTGCCACGTACATGATTTTTTTTTTCAAAACTAATGATATTCAGTTCAAACACCATTAAAAGTAATTTCAGGAATATATCTCTTGTGTAACGTGTAATTCACCCCTCTCATTTAAATATTTCAAATTTTTCAGCGCACTCTTTGCATGCGCAACACGGACCACAGTTATTTTAAAATGCTGGCTATGGCCCTGCTTTCAGTTGTTCAGTCATTTCTTAGTTCATTTGCTTCTACCACATAAGGGCGAGATGGCAGCAATATCCAGTGAAAAAATCAGACAGCTGCTCCACTTATTCTCCATTTAATCCATACTGAGTACTCTGACAGTACTGCTTGGCTCAGGCAATTACTAAAACCCGGATGGAATGGAACATCACTGGTTTTAGCAACAAATGTGGGGAGGTCACTGCCCGAGCAATATGTTCTGTCCCGGGTTTTACCAACAACCCTCAGCTCACACTCTGGGAGAACTGGTGCAACTGAACTTACTTTCCTTTTAAAAAAATAAATAAAATAAATGCTTTCCTTTTCTTGTGGTTTTATTTAATTGTTGGTACTGCACCCTCTGTCAATACGGGCTTATAGCCAATGTGCCTCGACAGATCAGAGGTCTCGTACGAGTCTTCAGTAAAATGTGCAGAACAGAGGAGAGACCACTTCTTAGGCACGTATCCTTAGGCAAAGAACTGGAAACCAGAGGTTTAAGCTGTGACATGTGGAAAGTGGGGTGAACATGTTGCATGGTGAGTGGTAATGCTAGTCTGATGGAACATGGATTACCTTGCTGATGAGGAAAGGTCCTAGGTACCTGGGAGTCAGCTTGTGGAAGATGGTTCTGAGTGGTAGGTGGCATGTGGAGAGCATGACTCATTGCCCCACCTGGTAGGTGGGTGCCTTAGAGAGGCATTTGTCAGCCTGCCTCTTGGATGCTAGGGCAGAGCAAATGAGTATTCTCTGGGCCATTGCCCACATCCTCCTTCAGTAGCATATGAAGATCTGGGCTGAAGGTACAGTGACCTCCTCCTCTTGGTTGGGGGAAGAGTGGTGGTTGGTAACCTAGGGAGCACTGGAAGGGTGAGAGACCAATGGCAGATGAAGGAAGAATGTGTTATGAGTGTACTTGACCCAAGGTAAGTACTTACTCCAAGAACTGGCATCCCTGGGCGCCATGCACCCGAGTGCCACCTCCAAATCTTGGTTCAGCCGTTCCACCTGGCTGTTGGTTTGAGGGTGGAACCCTGAGGAGAGGCTACAGGATGCCCCAATGAGTTTGCAGAAGGCCCTCCAGAACTGCGCAGTGAACTGAGGACCCCGGTCAGAGACGATGTCAGTGGGGAGTCCGTGTAGGTGGAAGATGTGAAGGATGAGTAATCCAGCGGTGTCTTTAGCTGTGGGAAGCTTGGGCAGAGGGATGAAATGGACTGTCTTGGAGAAACGGTCAATAACTGAGGATGCATGTATTGCCACCTGAGTTGGGGAGTCCTGTGATGAAGTCCATGGCAATGTGAGACCAGGGTCAATGAGGAATTGGGAGAGGCCTTAGCAAGCTGGCAGGGGGTCGATTGGCTGTCTTATTCTGGGCACATGTGTTGCAGGCTGCCATGAACTCCTGGACATCTTCCTTGATGGATGGCCACCAGAATCGCTGTTGGATGAGCGCCAGGGTTCAAGCAGCTCCCGGGTGACAAGCCAACTTGGTGCCATGACCCCACTGCAGCACCTGGGTTTGCACAGAACAGGGAACAAACAGATGGTTAGGTGGTATGTTGCATGAGTTACCTTCACTGGGGTCCTGCTCCAGGGTCTTCTGCACGAGCGTCTCAACTTCTAGAATGGTGGCTCCCACCAGGCAGCATGGAGGAAGGATGGTCTCGGGTGGCTTGGACTCCTCTTGGTGAGAAGAGAACATTCTGGAGAGGGCATTGGGTTTGCTGTTCTTGGAGCCTGGGTAGTAGGAGAGTGTGAAGTTGAACTGGGAAAAGAAGAGAGACCAATGGGCTTGACGGGAATTGAGACATTTGGCAGACTTGAGGTACTCCAGGTTCTTATGGTCAGTGCAGACTAGGAAGGGGAGATCTGACCCCTTGAGCCAGTGCCTCCACTCCTCCATGGCCAGCTTGATGGCCAACAACTCTCTGTCGCTGATGTCGTAATTAAGTTCAGCAGGGGACAGCGGATGAGAGAAGGAGCAGGGGTGGACCTTGTTATCGCTGGCCCTCTGGGAGAGAATGTCTCTGACCCTGGACTCAGAAGCATTGACCTCCATGATGAACTGTTTGGTTGGATCAGGTATGGTGAGAATGGGCACTGTGGTGAACTTGCACTTGAGGATGGAGAAGGCTCTCTCTGCTTCCTTCCCCCACTTGAACTTGGTCTTAATCAAGGTCAAGGCAGTGAGAGGTCTGGCCACTGTGCTGAAGACACAGATGAAGCACCTGTAGGAATTAGCAAATGCCAGGAAACACTGGAGCCCTCATCGCAAGGATGGGGCAGGCCAGTCTGCAACTGCCTCAAGCTTGACGGGGTCCATCTGGATCCTAGGTGCGGAGATGATGAACCCCAGAAACAAGACAGAGCTCTGGTGGAATTCGCTCTTTTCCGCCTTGACAAACAGCTTGTTTTCTAGCAGACGCTGGAGGACCTGCCGGACGTGGCCCCAATGTTCCTCCAGGGAGCAAGAGAAGATCAGGATGTCATCCAGGTACACGAAAACAAAGATGTTAAGAAAGTCCCTTAGGAAGTCATTGACAAGTGCCTGGAAGACTGCGGTCAGGCAGAAAGGGACCACGAGGTACTCGGAGTGGCCAGTGGTGGTGTTCAAGGCTGTCATCCACTCATCCCCCTCCCTGATCTTGACCAGATGGTAGGCATTGTGCAAGTCCAACTTGGTGAATATCTTGGCTCCCTGGAGTAGTTCACAGGCCATAGACATGAGCAGTAGGGGGTAACGGTTCTTGATGGCGATGGTGTTGAGACCTTGATAGTCAATGCAGAGGTGGAGTGACATTCTTTTCCATGAAGAAAAACCCACCCCTGCTGAGGAGGAGGAAGGGCGGATGATCCCAACTGCCAGAGACTCAGAGATGTATGTACTTCTCCATGGCTTGCCTTTCAATGGGAGAAAGAAAGTAGAGTCGCCCTTTGGGTGGCACTGTCCTGGGCAGGAGGACGATTCCACAGTCATATGATCTGTGAGGAGGGAGGGACACTGCTTGGGTCTTGCTGAAAACAAGTCTTATGTCCAGGTATTCCAGAGGCATGAGAGAGAGGTCGGAAAACTTGCTTGCTGAAGGCTGCAGTGGTTTGGCAGGAAGCAGAGCGGAGTTCAGGCAGGAAGCTAGGCAGGAATGGCTCCAGCTTAGGATGGTATTATCGGCCCAGTTTAGGTGGGGGTTGTGCTGCATTAACCAGGGTAATCCTAGGATGATGGGTACATGGGGGTTGTTCATGATGTGGAGTTGGATGATTTCAGAGTGGTTGCCGGAAATCCTCAGGGTGAGCGGAGTGGTAAGGTGGTGGTCAAGCCGGTGCCATTGAATGTCAGGACTGTAAGAGGGACATCGAAGGCAAGTAGCGGGATTCCCAGACGCTTGGCAGTGGTGGAGCAGATCAGGTTCCTGTCCGGCCCTGAGTCGACGAGGGCCTGGAGATGGTGATGCTGGTTGTCGTGGATGACGATGACAGGGGGTAACGGTCGATCAGCAGGGGGCTGGTTCTGAGCATTACCCACCAGGGCCCCTCGATTCGCAGGTGGTCTCGTTCCTTTTAGCGGGCAGGCTCAGCAGATGTGTCCTCACTGACCGCAGCAGAAACAGGCTCCTGTGCTCCACCGGTGCTGTCGTTTCTCTGCTGACACCCGTACCCGGTCTACCTACATGGTTTCGATGGACGAAGCGGGAGGTGGAGAGCAGGTGAAGCTGGGGTGGGTCTTCTCTCTCCTCTGTTGCTAGAACCGGGTGTCGATATGATTGACGAGGTCCATGAGTCTGGAGAGGTCTGATGGCAGTTCCCGCGATACCAGTTCATCTTTAATGGTGTCGGACAAGCCATGCAGGAACACGTTGACCTGGGCACTCTCGTTCCAACCGCACACTGCTGCCAATGTCCAGAACTTGATGGTGTAGTCCGAGGTAGACCGGGACCCCTGCCACAGCTCCATGAGTTCCCTAACCGCCTCCCAGCCAGACAGAGAGTAGTCGAAAGTTCGCCCCATCTCCTCGGAGAAATCTTTGAAACTGGAGCAACAGGGAGCATCGGTGTCCCAGACCGCTGTTCCCCACTCCCTGGCCTTGCCGGTGAGGAGTGTGATGATATATGCCACCCGGGAGCATTCTGTGGGGAAGGTCAGAGGTTGCAGCTCCATGATCAATGAGCATTGAGATAGGAATGATCTGCAAGTACCTGGCTCTCCATCATAGGGCTGAGGTGCTGGGAGTCTCAGCTCACGGAGAAAAGCAGTGGCAGGAGCTGAAGTAGGAGACGGCTGGGCAGGAGTAGGCACGGCTTGATAGGGCTGCATCTGTGTGGTGAAGAGGTTGAGTGAGTTGGACAGGGTGGCGAGGTTCTGGGTGATCTGCTGGAGGTCTTGCTGATGAGTCCTGAGGAGAGTCCCTTGCTGCTGGATGGCCGTTCTCAGATGGGTGAGTTCTGCTGGATCCATGTTGGCCAGAATGTACTGTTAGGGGTGGTGGAGGTGTGGTGAGATAGGATCCAAAAGCAGAATACAGACAGTTATCCAATAAATAAGGTGATTTAATCCAGGGAAAAAGGGCGTGGCAAAAAGGTAAACAAACAAGACAAAAAACAAATGGCAAAATTATAGTCCAGGAAAAAAGAGACAAAAAACTAGACAAACACACAAGACAGGCAAGGGCAAAAATGCTAGTGCAAAAAAAACAAACTACCAAAAAAAAAATCCCCATAATACATAACAATCGATAATAACATTTGGTCCAGTATAATCTCATGTAAAGATAAGACTATCTGCAAGTCAATTGTTATTTTTGATGATAAATTAAAATGCTGTGTGCCCAGATTGATGAATTAAACTATTCTCAGATGTCAACTTTAATCTCAAGACCAATTAATATTCACTTCCAAAAAATAGTTCAACAAAGGAATGCTGAGATGAGATGAAATACTGAATACTAAAAAAAGATTCCCCTTTACAGGTCTAATGTATGGAGAGTCTTGTTTTTTTTATTTTCAAAAATGTCATCTTATGTATCGTCTATTGTCTTGCATAGAGGTAGAATGAAATATAGGTTCAGTCAAAATTATGTTAACACAATTGTTTTATTTTTCTCCTGCAGATAGACGTATGCCATGGGGGACAGATTAAATGGTACTGTTGCTCGCTGGTTTTTGTGTGTTGAACACGATGGCGAACAGGTTGAGACCATCCTGTAAATCATCTTGCACATATGATGTATGTTTTGTGAATAAATGGTTTCTAGCATTTAAGTGTTAACATAATTTTGACTAACCCTGTATATATTATAGTTATAATAAGTCTATTGATGAAGGAAAGGTCTTATAATTCAGCCAGAGACATCACATGAAATGAAGATCCTTCATAATTCAAATATATTTCTCTCCAAGCACTTGGGTATACGAACATGAAGACAAATGCCAAATTAGATACTGTCAAAGAATGATTAAATTAACAGATTTGTAGCTATCATTAAGTTGTATGGTATGTAATTTACAAATTAGCCTTTCGGCAACATATTGAGTTTTTCAGAATTAAAATGAAGTAACTTAACATTCTAATCTCAATTAATGGCCACTAGTTTAATTAAACACAGTGTTTGAGATTGTGAAACTGCTTATATTTTCTTTCAGTTAAATTTTCCATCATGCAGCAAACAATGCATGAAGTTCATATAGTATTTTGTGAACCAGGAGTCTCATACAAATCACCCCATTGAGCCATATGCACACCATAACCAATGTAAACATACCCAGACTGGCATTGCCCCTGAACACAGTGATGGTCTTCTCAAGGCCTGTAGATTGATGAGTGCTGACTTTACAAATCGCCTCCATGCTGCTGCTCTGCAGTTCTTCTGCAAAATACATCACAGCACAAGTCAAGCCAAGTCCATCCAAGGGGAAAGTGATACTGCACAAAATCAAAAAGTCTGAAAAAAATCATGAAAGTGACAAATAATAAAAAAAAAGAATTCAAACCAACACGAAGCATGCTTCATTTCTATTTAATTTCTACTTTTTTAAATTGTTTTACTGAGAAAGAAATTCATCCATTCAGTGACTACTGAGTCATACTAGCAGGTTTGTCTAACCTAAATCGAGGCTAAATTCTTCCAAAATAGTGAGAAAGTATTCGTCAGAATGAGAAATTAAAAATTAATTAATGTCTTTTCAGAGGGGATTCCTTTCATCTTTGAAAGACTGTGGGTTAACTTTAAATAGCAAAATTGTGCTTCTAGAAATTCAATAGTCCCAAAGGCTGTCAATGATACCTACTGTTACAAGATGATTAATAAGTGTTTAAAAGACTTTGCATGGTAGATAATATCCTTTATTTTTCATCATACATTTAGTTTACTTAAAAGGTATGTTAGCTAGCAAATGCTATAATCTTTTAGCTATATAAGTCTCTCAGTAAAACCCAAGAAAGCTATAACAGCAGGTTAACATTTTGTAATACAGTCATATTTTAGAAACAAAACATACAACATAATTGATAGACTGTTTATGAGCTATCAATTTGTCTACTCTATGAAATATCCATTGATTCATCCATTATCTGTAGCCGCTTATCCTGTACAGGGTCGCAGGCAAGCTGGAGCCTATCCCAGCTGACTATGGGGAAGAGGCAGGGTACACCAGGTCATCACAAAGCTGATACATAGAGACAAACAACCATTCACACCTACGGTCACCTATGGTCAATTTAGAGCCACCAATTAGCCTAAGCTTCATGTCTTTGGGGGAAACCCACACAGACACAGGAAGAACATGCAAACTCCACACAGAAAGGCTCTCGTTAGCCACTGGGCTTGAACCCAGAACTTTCTTGCTGTGAGGCGACAGTGCTAACTACTATACCACCGTGCCGCCCCTCTGTGAAATATTTACATCTACATGTGTTAAACATCTTCGAAAATGGCACCTTTGGTGGCAGACTATCCAATGTTTAGGTAAGTAAAATAACAGATAGTCTGAAAGTAAATAACAATTAATATTTGGTTGCATATCCCTTGCTTGTAATTAACCCATCAAGCCAGTCAACCCAAATTACCTCCCCAAACTGTTGCATTCTTCTTTTGTAATGCTTTTCAAGGTTTGTACCACAGCTTCTTTCAGGTGATGGTTGTTTTGGAGAGTTTCTCCGTTCAGTCTCCTCTTCAGGAGGTGAAATACATGTTCAGTTGGGTTAAGATCTGGTGATTGACTTGTCCAGTCTCAAACCTTCCACTTTCATCCCCCGATGAAGTTCTTTGTTGTGTTGGCAGTGTGTTTCAGGTCATTGTCTTGCTGTATGATGAAGTTTGTTCCAATTAGATTGTATGCATTTCTCTGTAATTTAAGAGACAGAATGTTTCTGTAAACTTCTAAATTAATTCTGCTGCAACCGTCATGAGAAGGTTAGTGAGTCCGGTCCAGAAGCAGCCATGCCCAAGCTATGGCATTATTTCCACCATGCTTGATCAATGAGCTCAGATGCTTTGAATCATGAGTAGATCCTTTCTATCTCCACACTTTGGCCTTTCCATCACTTTGGTCAAGATTAATCTTGGTTCCAGAAATTTTATGGCTCAGCTCTTTATATCTTTGTGAATTCCAATCTGGCCTTTTGATTCTTACTGCTAATGAGTGGTTTGCATCTTGTCACATGGCCTCTATATTTCTGCTCTCCTAGTCTTCTTCAAATGGTGGATTGTGATATCTTCACTCCTGTTTTGTGGAGGTTGTTGGTGATGTCAGCGACTATAATTTTAGGGTTTTTCTTCACAGTTCTCACAATGTTGCGTTTCTTGGCTGAGCTGTTTGATGTCTGGATGTTACTACATCAGTTGTTTTTTTTTGTCAGGACATTCCAATTTGTTGTACTAACTATACCCAATGCTTGTCTAGTGGCTCTGATCAATGTTCCCTCTTTTTCAGCTTCAAAATGGCTTGACTTTTCTCCTACAGACAATTCTCTGGTCTTCATGTTGGTTTATCCTTTATAACACCAGATGCCGTCTTCACAGGTGAAACCCAGAGCTCAAACCAAGAGCAGACATTCAATGCTATTAATTGTTTAAACAATCAATCTAACATTTGGGCAACAAGAAACACCTGTCAATCACATATTCCATTATTTTTGATCACTTGAAAAGAGGGTGGTTTTAAACAATAGGTGCTATGTTTTTTTATGTTTCACACATCTTGATGTAAATATGAGGACATGAAAGCTAAAATTCTGAAAATTATGATTGTGCCATATTCATCTTTTGATCTCTGAAATGTCTTCAGTGTATAGCAAAAACAATAGAATTGGCCTTGTCATTCCAATACTTTTGGAGGGGACTGCGCATGCATATGGATAGAATGACAGGGAAAACTGAGTGATAGTGGAAGGCTTCATGTTTATTGGAGCAGGCATGCATAGCCTTTGCTCTTCCAGATTGGTGTTGACATAAGAACAAGCACAAGATCTCCTGCTGGGGAATATAGCTCTGAATAAACCCAAGAAAACTGAAAAAGAATTTAAAACAGTTACTAAAAAATTTAAATATACTGACAGAGGGTTTTTTTCCACTGCAATGAACAAATTCTGTTCATCACACTATATCTACAGTATTAAAAATAGCAGAGCAGAATATTCCTGTTCTGGCCTGTCCTTGTGAATGTCAATTTCAATTTTCTGCCCTGATATGTCCTGTGGAGAGACTGTTATCAGCCTTGTCCCATCCTGTTTTTCAAATCTGAATTTTTATCTTGCATATCTTCTAACAGTACTCCTGAAACCATATCATGAAAGTTAGGGAAAGGCACAGTTTGCCTATGGCATAATTTTACATTGATAATAATGAATATATTTAAGACATTACACATATTACAAAATCCTGTTTGTTTTGGCGGGAACTTGCTAGTTCTTGCAAGTCAAATTTAGCAGTAACTTAAACTCGCATGTGTGTAAATAAGAAATGAAGTCACACGTCTCCTGTGAACAAATATTCCTCCAATTTAACCCTTGGGTCTAGAGTGACAATGCTGAATTAGGTCAGTGGAAAAAAGAAAACACTTTCTCTTGTTGTAAACAACCAGCTGAATATATGCCATGCAAAGTCAACTATTCAGTTACTAAGGAATTTAATACTGCGCTCGCAATGTACATTAATTCTACATGCAAATACAATATACGTTAATTCTCAAACCGAAATATAATAAAAGATGGCATTGTATGTCATACATGTGTATTTATACAATGGGGAAAATTATAACAAGTGTTAAAGCATATATTTTATTCATTTATATTGAATTTTAAACTATAAACATTATCACATTGTATCACGGGCCACGTCCAGTATATTAGACTTGACCTATGCTTTACCTAAACTTTTTATTCTATTAAGTGCATACTCAGAGATGATTCTAATGATGCTTATCATTTTTGCTCAAAAAAAAAAAAAATAATAATAATAAATACCTCACACAGCTCAATGATATTACCATAACTAAGTCCTTGGTAATCAAGCCTCATTAGTGTAAAGTCCTTACATAGGAATAAATGCTTGCAACTTAAGGGTTCTTGTCTTTTTTTTTTTAGACTTACATTTTATTTCATTCTTATAAAAATGCTTAGAAATTTATTACAGTTTTATAAACACATTCTTCACAGAAAATGAATAGAAAGAGAGAAACAGATTATGTACCTGTTCTGTGCAGAGATGATCGCATCACTTTGCCTAGAATGACAGTTACTTGTGTGTCCAGGGCATCATATTCCCGTAGACAATTAACTGAAGTTACATAATAAATTCGCACACTCTATCTACACTACCAGAGATACAAACAAATTCTGTTCAGACTAGGTGTGTTTGTGGGATTAGACTCATTAGTTCTGATTAGTGTATTTCAGTCTGCAGGGGGTTGGACTTTGAATTCAGGCAGCATTAATTATTGAAATGTGTCAAGTAACCAGAGACTATATGTGCCTGGGATACTGGATTGCAACAAAACCCAATGAACAATACCTATACAAATACATGCCATTGAGGTCCTGAGAGCCATGAGCACATCCCTAAACGCTAGCACTTGTTTCAACCTAATTATTTGGCTCTGAGTTTCCATAGAAACTACTGTATCTTGTATTTGTTCCTTTTCACTTGGTAGAAACTTTAACAGCTCCGTGCTTAGATAGGATTGTGCATAAAGCCGGTTAAAGCTGTCTGCCAAGAAAATACAGTAAATGTAAATTTATTTCAGTTGGAAAAACATACAACAAACACTACCCTTATAGTTTACACTTTTATATTATATTTAAATAATATTGGCTGGCGTTGAGTGGTATATCAGATATATTCCTTTCAGCTAGCATGATATCGAATGAGTCGAAGACAAGTTCAATATCATACGAGCTGAATGGAATATATCTGATATACCATGAAAAAAGCCAGCCAATATTATTATTATACATACACACTCTCTTTTCCAGTTTTTTGATGTCCGTTGGTATGTTTTTCTCTTGTAAACAGAGGGGAGCCATCAGGGCCTTCTAAGATTTCAGAGAAGGCCCAAATATATCAGCATTTCAAATGTTATATTTAATTTATTTCATTCTTTAATTGCTTTCATTCTTTCATAATTTCATTATAATTATTCTGTTCTAGGGGCAGCACAGTGGTGTAGTGGTTAGCGCTGTCGCCTCACAGCAAAAAGGTCCGGGTTCGAGCCCCGTGGCCGGCGAGGGCC
>JAODVO010000022.1:14153201-14163754 GCA_025400055.1 Notarius lentiginosus
GTAGTCAGCTGGGATAGGCTCCAGCTTGCCTGCGACCCTGTAGAACAGGATAAAGTGGCTAGAGATAATGAGATGAAATGAGAACTTCAGATGCAGTCTTCACAGTCAACCCAGGCCTCAAACAAAAACTAGGCATTCAGAGAATTGTGTAAGCAATTAATCTAATAGGGCACAACTAGGAAACAATAAACACTTGTCAGGCACATGTTTCAATATTTTTGATCACATGACAAATAGGTGAGTTCTGACAAAAGGTGCCATGTTCTTAGTTGTTTAAAATGTGTAGGTGTAAATATGAGGGACTGAAAGCAATGCCTGTTCCAATACTTATGGAGGGGGCTGGTGTGTGAGTGAGGGAGAGTATTAAGATACATACATAATCACTTTAAAGTAATCTTTAAAATTGTCCTTTTGTAGATACTGGGGACAAGTCGAACTACTACTTATATTAAAGAGCATTCCATTGTTGATTCTAAAGAGAAAAAAATGGAGCTTTGCTCAACAAACGTGAGTATTTTTCTTCTTCTTCTTGCATATGAGAGTACTCTATTGATTCTTATTGTTTATTGTATGTAAAATGTACTTACAGACAGAAATAAATCTTGCTTCCCTCATCCCTGTGGACTAACACACACTAGCAACCTCTGTCTTGTATGTTCTTGTCTAGCTGTGGACCCCTTTAAAGTGCAAATATGTAACTTCCTGAGCAGTTTTGAGTCGAATAGATAGCTTGTATGAGACATTAACAATCATTTTGGTTGATCTTTTTAGATAACCCTCACAAATTTAGTGTCTGTTGATGAGAGACTAATTTACAGACCACATCCTGAAAACCCAGACCTGTAAGTTGGAGCATTTGGTTATTATTCTTTTGTATTTGTATATTTAACAATTATTCCACGAAATTGAGTCATACATCAGCTAATAGCCGACAGGGCGAGTATGATGAGATTGAGTGGAATAACTGTTTCATTATATCCACAGTCACTGGATTTTGAGAAACAGAGCATTTTTTTTTTTTTTTTGCAAATTTGATAAATAAGAACTTTATACAAAACATCCAACAAAATAATTTCCGCTTAGGTGGACTTCTTAAAAACCTATCAATGGCTGCACGAATTGACTTTAGTGTTGTTTTTTTGTAGAAAGTGCCGTCTTGCTGTCGTGCCGAGGTATGGAATAGCTTTAGACATTTATTTAATTCTTCCTTGGACATTTCAGTTCTGTAATTTTCAAACTTCTTTGAGCTTTTGAACCAGTCGAAAAAAATTCAACAAATTTTAATGCTTGAAGATGAAGAACGTAAACAAACCGGTGAAATGACAGTAGCAATTTGTGGAAAATGCTGTAATAATAATTATTGAAAAATAATTATTTTAGTTTTTAGTTCATCCTCGGTTGGTTCAGCAGCACCATTTTGTTTTTCTCTACTCACGGTATATGAGCCTAGTAGTAGCCAATCAGAGCACGCGATTCCTCATATCCAGTGAATGTGGATAGAATAAAGTATATTATTTGGCTTCATTTGAATTCTCACAGCACCGATCAGTATGATATTACAAAATGTGCCTTTTACAACAGCACCATCTTAACCCAAGAAGCAATAATCACCGTGAAAGGACTCAGCTTGAGCAGCTACCTTGAGGGATTGATGGCTCTTACTATGACTGCTAATGCAAGAAAGGTAATTCTGCTCTTCATTTAAAAATAAAATAAAGAGAAGTATAATGAAGAGAAGAGAAGTGCAGAGATACAGTGCCTTCCATAAATATTCACCTCCTTGAACTTTTCCAAATTTTGTAGGGTTACAACCTGAAATTGAAATGGAGTAAATTGGAATTTTTTTAACCATTTGATTTATACAGTATACAACATTTAAAGACACAATGGCGAATTAAACAAACACACAAAAAAAAGACATTTGTTGGTGGCATAAATATTCACTCTCCTAGGTCAATGATTGGTAGAACCACCTTTGACTCTAAGTGCAACTGCGAGTCTTCTGGGATGTGTCTCTATTAGTTTTACACAGCTGCATACTGATATTTCTAGCCTATTCTTCTTGGCAAAATTGATCAACCTGTGGTGATCATTCTAACACATACAGGTTATTGGTTTTGAACCACCGAACTATAGCTTTGGCAGTTCTGTTGGTAAGGTAAAACTCCACTCCAGTCTACCACCACCATGCTTCACTGTATAGGTGATGAGCAGTGTTTGGGTGTTTTTCAGTGTGATGAGCAGTGTTTGGTTTTGGCTAAATGTAGAGCTTTGTGCCAAAAGTGTAATATTTTTAGAGAAGTTTTTTTTCCGTAAAAAAAAGATTTTTTTAAATGGATTTGTTTTCATTAATGGTTCTTCCCCTTTCTGCACTTCCACAAAACCCAGTTTGGTCTGTGGTTCGCTAGTGAACAGCTTCTTCTATCTGAGCTGTGGATCACTCCAGCTCCTTTAGAGTTACCCTTTGCCTATTTGTTACTTCTCCAATTTCTTACTTCATAACTTTTGCTGGATGGCCAGAGTTGGGTTTCACCACATTCTTTCCATTTTGTAACGAAGGATTTAATTGTGCTCCGCAAGGTGTTTAGGATATTTTTTATAACCAAACACTGATTCGATGCTTTTTATAGAACTTATTTCAACAGCTCCTTGGTCTTCATGAAGCTGTTTTTTATGTTGCCTAACAAACTGTGGGGTCTTCCAGGACGAGGCGTATTTATACTGAGACCGTGTGCCTCTTAGGTGAACTGCATTCAACCACTTGTGTTACTTCTGATGGCGATTGATTGTACCAGAACTAATTTAGGGATTTCACAACAGTTTGGATACCTATGCAACCAATATAGATTTTTTTCCCATACTTCAATACTGTGGACTATTTTGTGTAGATTTTGTGTAGATTCATGGCACGTTCATGCACCCAGCCTCACTCTAATCTGTTTCAGTTCCACATTGTAACTCTACAAAATGTGGAAAAGTTCAAGGTTGGGGGTGGGAGCTAATATTTATGCAAGCCACTGTTTTTGGTGCTTTCTAAGTCGATTTCTGACTTGCTACGTTTCACTGGAATACCCTACTCAATACATCACATCACATCACATGATGACATGGGTTTATAAAGGGGTAGCTCCGAACTAGTTCTCATTTGCCTGGATTACACAATCAGCAAATTGAAGCAATTGAGGAATTTACTCTGTAAACAATGTGGTTTTCTTTGGAGAGGTTACACACTAGTGAGATGATTCAGCACATGAGGTAAACATTACGTTTTACAGCTGAATATTATGTGCTTTATTATTATTAAAGAATAATCCTATTTTCTATGTGAAGTCTTCCAAAGGATTTGTTCAGTACTTATGTATTTAGTATTTACAGTATAGGCCGGTATTAATAACCCAAGAGAATATAGACAAACAATTTCATATACAGTATATTATCGTTACATAGACTAAGATAGCTTTACACACAGGTATAATATGATGGAAGACGGATGTGCTTTTGGTCTGCAGGTTTACATTAACAGGAAGGGTACTCACCTTCTGAAATCAACTCCTCTCACAGTTTTTGGAGGAAATTCACAAAACTTGACAGGATTCTTTGTTATATGTCGGTAATACGCATATTGCAATTTCGTTCAATTCAGTCGCATTTTACCAGAGTTACAGTACGGCATAGTTGCCAGCGGGGGATATTGTGCTCTCGGAGCACTCTTGTCATAATATTGCTTCCAGATTGCACGCTTTTTGCTTCACAAGACAGTGATAAAGTGTGCACTGAAAAATGCAGCCATGAAGTTAAGAGCTAACCCACAGAACCTGAGTAACACAAATTGTGTCCAAATTCATATCCCTTCTTCTTGCCTTTTCCAGTGATGCTAGTTGTTTGTCTATGTGATGAAGTTTTAGCGCAGAAAAATCATATTGAATTAACATCAAATTTAATGATAGAATCTGCGTCCATCTCCACACTCATTACTCTTGTTTGAATTACTCATGAATTTGTCACTGCATAGACATGAAACATATATCACAGGAAAAAGCAGAACTGGATCTTTGTAATGATGCTCGTCACATTTGCACAGCATTTGTACATACTAAAGTAATCATGTTATGAATAAAGATCAAACTTAAGCAAAGTAATTTCTTTTTGAGTGTAATTTCTTCACTGATTTCTTTGCCCATTTTCACACTTAGAGTGTACACTGTCATAAATAAGGGTACAACAGGAGTCCATTTCTGTCCCCCAAGGTACAATCTACATTAATGTACCCCCTAGGACTAATTATTGGACTTCAAGGTAACTACGTGTACTTTTTTAGGGTCAAAATGGTACTTATATGTTCCCAAGCAGTATATAAAGGGTACAAATAAATACCTTGGAGGGTATTGCCCCAGTGACAAGCTGTTGTCCCGCTAAAGGTACTTTATTTTCTGAGAGTGTAGCGTGTGTACCTCCGCCAAGCCACATATTAGAATATCCAGATGTTTACTATGTTTACATACTGTACATATCTGGATTCACATCAAAATCTATTTAATTATTCCTTGCCCCATGGCTAACCTTTCCACCAAATTTCATCAAAATCCATTCTCTACTTTTAGAGATATGTTGGGAAAAGACAAAAAAACAAAACAAATGGAGCCTCATCCCACAAAGTTGATGGAGGTAATAAGCCATGATGTCCCTGCTTCTTCACAACATACTCAATATCAAACAGCAGGGCTAATCATACTAGTCATTTCTCTGTGCGACAAAGTATTGTCCAGTTTTGAAATCACAGCAAATAAAATGACCTTTTTCCGTTAGGCACTAAGCACATATTTTTGTCTATCATAGTCATTAAGAGTCATTAAGTAGTAGAGTTTCCCACCATCATGATTCTTGTATTGCCATTCCAGACAATCTTCCCTACACAATTACGAAAAGATACAGTATCTCTACTGCCAGCATTTTATGGTGAGATGCATGTAAAAACACAACAGTTTCCTAAGACAGGATCTTTTTTTTCCCCTTTACGTAAAGAGTAATATAAAAATGAGCAAGTATTATAATAGCAAACGATGAAAGATCTGGATAGCGTAGACTGTTCTGGGGGAAAAGCTACAACATGTATGGCTAGCCATTATTATGACCAAGATAAGAGCTTAAAAGTAAAGGCAGTGAAAATATGGGGTTCATAGAGTTAAAGGAGAAGTTTTTGGACCTGACTCCAATTTATATCCTCTGAAGTATGCATTTGATTTGCTAGAAGAGAGCCTGAAATATATTACCAAAAAAGATGAACCGAAAACATCTCAAGATCTCTTGACATAAACAAATGCAATCTATTGAAAACATTCTGGTTTTGGAAAATATGGGCATTATTTGTCATTTTTCATATAGGTGTCACACCTCAGCTGAAGAAAAACTCGTTGAATCTCTTTTAAGTGTGAAATTGGGTACAATAGAAAAAAAAATCTATTTTATACAATCATTATCAAATCTGTGTGTTTCTGTATTTATTTATTTTTCTCCTTCCTGTTTATGTATTCCATCTCTTTGAGCTGCTTTAGTTTATTTATGACACTGATGAATCATTCATCAGGCTCATCTCTCACTGTCTTGCCTTTTCTTCTTTTTTTCTCTTTTTCCCATTCCTTCTTTTATTATTTCAGAATTCTGTTGAAGTTTGAAACTTACACATGACCACTGGTAAGGCTTCGTGGCCAGTCAGAACGAGTGCTCTCAGTAGCGTGCGCTCTGATTGGATTGTGTAGCCCTTTACTCCATCTTCTCCATTGTTTGATCCAAGTTCACTGTAGATCTGTGATGTTAAACCTTTCCCTGCAAAACTGTGGCACCTGAGAATTCACTTTCTGTTTGTGTTCTGTTTAACCCTTTTGTTGTCTATTTGTCGGCCATCTTGTATTTAATTTTTTGGATTCGACTAAAATTTGTATACAAAAGTAGAAGAAACTAACATTACTGAATTTTGACAACATTTCATACTTAACCATTAATGATTTGTCCTTGTTACTGGAGGCCTTGTCACGTGACTGTCCATGGGAGTTGTTGTATGCTGATAACCTGATTATCTCATCTCACTCACTGGATGGACTGTTGGAGAAGTTACCATGTCTGGAAGGCAGGATTGGAGTAAGGAGGTCTGCGTGTAAACATGATCAAAACTAAGATAATGGTGTCTGGTCTGAACCTTAACTCATTGAGGGATTCGGGAAAGCATCCCTGCGGTGTGTGTAGAAAAGGTGTTGGTAGTAACTCCATCCTATGCAGTGGTTGTTCTCACTGGATTCATAAGAAGTGCAGTAATACATATGGCAGACTCAAACCTGACCCTGCATACAGATGTAGCAGATGTCTGGGCACAGCCCGTCCCATCGATGGAAGACCATGTGACTACAGTATGTGATGGTCAGGGAGCACCGTCTTGATGTGGTGGACACCTACTGTTATCTAGGTGACACTCTTTGTGCTGGTGGGGCCTGTGAAGCTGCCACCATCACAAGACTTAGAGCTGCATGAAGCAAGTTTAGAGAACTTTTGCCCCTCCTAACCAGCAAGGCCCTATCTCTCCATACACGTGGCAGAGTATATAACTGCTGCATCAGGGGTGCCATGCTCTATACCAATGAGTGTTGGCCTATGAAAAAGACAGACTTGGCATGCCTTGAGAGGAATGAACGAGTAATGCTCCAGTGGATGTGTGACATGAAGCTCAAATGTCCTCCGTTCAAGGCTTAAGCTAGTGGATCTTGAGACGGAAATCAGATGCAGGCACCTGCACTGGTTTGGTCATACTCAACGTAGGTCAGCCTGTGTCAACACCATCCAAGGTTTCCAGGTGGATGGCCACAGGCATAGAGGGAGACCTCGAAAAACTTGGATGGAGGTGATCAAGGACAATCTGCATTTAACGTGCCTCACTACTATGGATGTAACTGACAGAAAGGAGTGGAGAAGACTGCTAAAGAAATACCATGCAGCATCTTACCCACTAGAAGTGGAAGCAGAAGTTAAAAGAATAGTGAGTGAGTGATTTGTCCATGACTATAAATAAGACTCGTCAATTTGAAGTGGTTATGTTTTGACTTTTGTCTATACAGACAAGATGAGAATGTTTGAGTTTGGTGTTCTGTTTGAATTTGATGCAACAATTGTGTCATTTACGAATTAAAAATCAGAGAGGGTAAATAAAATGAAAAATCGGTGAAAACTCTGACCTTGCTTACCTGGGTTGATGAGCTGCCTTCAGCTAAATAATTTACAAAAATGCATGTGATTGGCTGCAACTGAGAATCCCTTTAGTGAAGCCAAGCTGGTTCATGTTTAGGAAACTAGAATTACTGAACTATGGCTATTTTCTTTCACACATTTATGGGCTGTGCTTCAATATTTTAAGTTAATATTTTTATACTCCCCGTCCGTCCGTCCATGTGTCTTGGAAGTACGTCCGTCCATCTGTCCATGTGTCTTATAAGTGCAACTCCTCCTAAAAGGTTTGATGAATTTTGATGAAACTTTACACAGTTGCAGTATACCACCTGAAGATATGCATGAAGGAAAATAATCCCGGTCCAATGTTTCAAAGGGAAAATAATTCATTCAGCTTATTCCCTTACATATGGCGATATATGATGACAGGCTTGTAAGCGGGGGGTACTCTATAGTGAGTTTACTCACAGTCCTAGTTTTAAACCAAGAGTTTAGTCACCTAAAATACTTTGCTGGGTCTGCATCTGCATTTACAGTGACATGTGACATCACCACGCCGTGTGACTAAAATAAAGAATTACCTAGTCGGCTAACAGATGCCTCACAAATCATCCATCCATCCTCTAAAACCACTTATCTTGTTCTATAGGGTCGCAGGCAAGCTGGAGCCTATCTCGGCTGACTATGGGCGAGAGGCGGGGTACACCCTGTCAAGTCGCCAGGTTACCGCACGGCTAACACATAGACACAAACAACCATTCACACCTACGGTCAATTTAGAGCCACCAATTAGCCTAACCTGCATGTCTTTGGACTGGGGAGGAAACCAGAGCACCCGGAGGAAACCCACACAGACACGGGGAGAACATGCAAACTCTGCACAGAAAGGCCCTCGTCGGCCACTCGGGTCAAACCCAGAACCTTCTTGCTATGAGGCGACAGTGCTAACCACTACACCATCGTGCAGCCTTATCTTCCAACATTCATTTCAAAAATTAACGTTAAGAACCTCCATCTATCCATCCATTATCCATACCATCCATCGGGGGAAGCTGGAGCCAATCCCAGCTGACTTCATGTGAGAGGTGGGGTACACCCTGGGCAGGTCACCAATCTGTCACAGTGCTAACACAACTATTCACACTCCCATTCACACCTATGGGCAATTTAGAGTAGACAGCTGACCTAATCCATACGTCTTTGGACTGTGGGAGCAAACCAGAGCACCCAGAGGAAACAAACACAGGCATGGAGAGAACATGTAAACTCCACACAGAAAGGCCCCAGTCGGCTGGAAAGTTCAAACCCAGAACCTTCTTGTTGTGATGCAACAGTGCTCACCACTGCACCACTGTCCAACCCAAAGCTAGAAACACTTCTTTGCACTTCTTCTTTAGTCTCAGACACTCAAAGTACCTGCTGTCTTTTGTCCACTTTTTGTCCACAATCTAATCTAACTGGCTCTCCAGATTTCTATGTTCCTCGCTCTTCCATGCACTGATTACTAGAGAAACAAACACTTGAACACTGCAATACGATATGCAGTGTTATGGGTAGAGTTGTTACCTCACAGCTCCAGGGTTCCTGTTTGATCCTGAGCTCGGGTTACTCTCTTTGTCATTTTCTCCCTGTGGGGTTCCTCCGGGTTCTTCTCCAAACTCCCAGAAACATTCCAGTATGTGGCTTGGCTACGCTAAACTGCCTCGAGGACTGGGAATGTGTTTGTGTATGATGCCCTCAATGGAAATGCATCTCATCCAGGGTGTTCCTGGGATTGACTCTTGATCCACCTTCGCCCTGATTAGAATAAATCAGTTATGGAAGATGAATGAATAAACACAAAGAGCTTTTCAGGGCGAGATTTAGTCACTAGATTGAAAACAGCTGATTGAGTACTGTGTTTAAGTCATTAAAGAGTTTTTTTTTAATGAAGCATTTAGTCGCCTTGCATTTGTTGACAGGCTACAGGAAAAGGGCTGCAGTTTGTCATTTACAGTGTCAGTCAAATTGTCCTTTCTTGTGAAAGTAAGCAGTTCTTGGCCTTGTTTATTCACACAATTTAGTGAATGCTAGAGGTCTGGCTTGTTAAACTGGCATCATGTATACCACAAACCTCAATAAAGTGACGTATCTCCTGTTGGAATGTACAATTTGCACCTCGTAAACTGGCAACTCAGTGGCCGGTTTATTAGGTACACTCTAAAAGTGAGACCCTGCAGCTGTGGTATTATGTGCTTTTAATGTTCTTTAAAAAAAAAGTGCATTTGGAAAAAGAAACAATAATATCGGGTTATTCAGTAATCATACCATGAATCATTCATATTGTCCCATCTATTTTTTCTTCATGTAAGCAGTTTAAATTCCTGCTTCTGACACTTTCTTATCTACTACAGTACAGCTTCATAATTTCATAGGGAAGTTACACACGGTTTTATTGCTCTAAAGTCTTTATTACTTTCCTACATGCCTGCCATATCAGAGAACTTTCAGTCAACTTGGCAATATGTGGGAGAGCTGGATTCTAAAAATGTTTTATTGCTTCGAAGCTCATGAGGTTGGAGCTTCTGCTGGCGAATAATGGAATCGCCCTTCGAGATTCATCTGAAGTTTTAACTTTGCAGTTAAGAACTCAGACTGTCTTCATTAATACAGGTGGTTATTATCAAAACACATCCAAGACTGGTAGCTTCTACTGCTCCTGTTCACCAAACAACAGACAGAGCCACATCTTCATAACACATTGACTGATCTTCTTACACCAGCAGGTGTCCTGATTTCTTCCCCCTAATAAAAAAATAATAATAATAAAACAGCTTCCCCCCCAGTCCATCTGCAGATGTTCCTCCTTTCATCCCCATATGGGACTCTTCACTTTGTGATCCACAGCTTTGTTCAAAAGAGTTGCATAGGGCAAGGTAGTGAAGAGCTGGATGGGAAACCCAGGAATTGTCTCAAACAACACGAGTTGCTCAAAAATAACAAGGAGCGTCTTAGCATCTGCCGTAAAGCTGAAGAAGAATCCAACGGGGTCCTTTCTCCAGAAATTTTAAACAGGATTTTGAACATGCATTGAACTGATTACAAGCAGGGAATTTAGCCAAACAATAGGAAATTACTAGCATATGTTCTGGCTAGTATTACTAGCATTACTAGCATACAGTATGTTTTGGCTGCAAACCAGTTCAAACCTTTTTGGGGACAATTTTGTACAGTGCCTTGAAAAAGTATTCATACCCTTTGAACTTTTTCACATTTTTCCACCTTACAACCACGAACTTAAAAGTTTTTAATTGAGATTTTATGTGATAGACCAACACAGAGTAGCACATAATTGTGAAGTG
>JAODVO010000022.1:14804107-14816173 GCA_025400055.1 Notarius lentiginosus
TATTTTTGTCTCATTTGTTTAACTGGGTTCTCTTTATCTACTTTTAGGACTTGTGTGAAAATCTGATGTTTTGGGTCATATTTATGCAGAAATATTGACAATCCTAAAGGGTTCACAAACTTTCAAGCACCACTGTATGATCCAGCAGCTTCAGTTCACATTGACCATCAGATTGGGGAAAATGTGATCTCAATTATTTTGACTGTGGTATGATTGTTGGTGTCAAATGGGCTGGTTTGAGTATTTCTATTATGGCTGATCTCCTGGGATGTTCACACACAATCTCTCGAGTTTACACAGGCTGGTGCAAAGCAAGTACAGTCCAACGTGAATACAGTCCCACAGTGAGGAGGATTCATACACTTTGTTTGCAAATAAATGTTGATGGAACAGTGCTTTTCAAAAGCAGTAATGAACAATTTTGGCCCATATTGGCACTGATTGAGGAAGACCCCAACCGAATTCTTTTTGCTCAAAACCATCAGATGCAAATGAGTAACTCTGATTTTGTCATGGAGATAGAAAGGATTGCATTTAATGGTGTTAAGTACCAGTCTAAATTATTCAAAGTGGAAATTGTGCATTTATTCTGTTGTGATGCACCAGCAAGAGCATTTCTTAAGAACATAAACATCTAAAAACTCCTCAGCAGTGTCTGTCAGTCAGTCAGTGTCCCCATCAATCCACTTTCCCTCTTTACTGTGGGAACAAATTTACGTCATCAGTTCACGGTGACTGTAAGATCATTTTGTCATCACACGTCTTTACATCCAATACAGACAAGAAATAGTAAAACAATCAAACGGTTTATAGTTTATAAAGTATTGAGGTTGAAATTGTCTATTATAGCGCTTTGCACATCACCTTTCTTGGTCTTCTTTTCTTTTGATGTCAATTGTACAACAGATGTTTAAGGTAAGGGCTCTCCACTTGCTGCATCATTAACCAACTCCATTCTGCCATAGCCTCCATTGCAAATGTCTTTGTAATGAAGTAGTGGCTGACCAAATTTTCTTGTTGCATCAGCCAACTCACCATATAGTAAGGCCTTGGCCAGTCTATCATCCGTACAGCAAACATGGAGACTGTTTCTGACCAATTTGATCTACGTTAGCTTTTTCTAGGACGTCCTCGTTTGTGACAAAATGATCCCATTTGATTTGCAGTATAGACCTTAGATGGTGTTGCTGAATGGTTCTTAACTGTTCCACATGTTTTTGGTGAAGGGTCTGTTTCGTTGTCATACAAAAGAAGAGGGGTAACACACTGGTCGTAGACTTTGATTTTAGTCACTGCAGTCAGATCCCCCCAGTCAAACACTCTTCCGCAGATGTCTGACAGCACGAGAAGCACATTGTATTCGTACATTGATCATTCATCATACAGTCTTTGGAGACATAACTACCCAGGTACTTGAAGCAATAGACTCATGCCAGCTTGACATCTACAAACAAATCAAATGGGGTGCCAATACTCATTGTTTCAGTCTTTGAAGTGTTGATGCGAAGGCCCATTTTCTTAGATACTTCGTTATAGGCTGTAAGAAGGCATTGAAGGCCTTCTATACTATTGCTGAATAGAGCTGTGTCATTTGCATACTGTGCTTCTTGTATGTACATTTACTGGACTTTGCCTTTAATTTTCGCAGATCAAAGAGGTCATCCTCATAGTCGAAACATACTTTTACGCTGCAGTTAGGATCAGTAGTCCTGAAGGATATTTGAAGAAGCACAGCTGCATAGATACCGTAAAGGGTTGGAGCAAGTTTGCAGCCTTGCTTCACACCACAGTTATAATTGAATGCTTGTGACAGTTCTTCATCAACAATGACTCTTGTTTGTACATTTGAGTATAGTGCCTTGATAACTTGTAAGTTTTTCCGGACTGCCAAGCCTTTCCAGAATAATGAATAAGAGAAACTCATATCTTTTTCAGGTAAAGTCACAGACAATCTTCAGAGAGATTAACATAGTTAAAAGCCTTTGTAAAGTTAACAAATGCTATATGTAAATCCTTTTGGTGTTCTCTACCCTTTTCCATAATTTGACGTAACAAGATACCATCAGTGCATGTATTCGTTCAGCAAGGACCTGGAGTCTTTGAAGGATAATATCCACAAAAACTTTCCCAACAATGCTGAGAAGAGAAATTCCTTGGTAGTTGTTGCACTGGCTATGGTCTCCCTTTTTAAAGAGGATGGTGATGTTCACATCGATGACTTCTGATGGACTGTCCTCAGTTGTCCATAGATGATTGAAGAGAGCCAATAAAGATCTCAAAACAGCTACCACCATAAGTAGTTCTTGAAGTATTCCATCAGGACCAGGACTTTTTCCAAATTTTGTATCATTTAAAGCAGTAATAAGCTCATCCATAGTGATGGGGCCATCCAATTCTTCCATTACTGGTAGTTGTACGATGTTGACAATGTCTGAAATCAATGTTGCTGGGTTGGTTGACGAATTTACCGAAATACTCAACCCATCTTTGCCTGATGTCATCGGGAGATGACGGCAATTCCCCATTTTGTGATCTGATTTGGTGTGTTCTTTTAAACCTTGGCCCGTAAACAACGTTAAGTGTAGTGTAGAACTCGCAGTGGTTTTTCTCCTGGTTGTAGTTTTCTGCTTCTGCTGTTTTATTCTGAAAACATTTTTTTTTTTTAATGTCCTTATCTGCTCTCTAAGAGAGTGTCTGTCTTGGTTATGCCTCTTTTCCTTGAGAAGCCACTGTATTTCCTCACCTTGGTCATCAAACCAATCATGCTGTTTCCTTTTCTTCTTTCCGAAGAAGAAAAGAAGTGTGCATCATCACACCACATTCAAAATTGAACACAAATTTAAAGCAGATGGCTGTACGTACTTTTTAGCCAGACAATTTTGATACCAACAGCCATTTGTTACTTCTTTGGTGGACTGTCTTATTCTGGGAACTGCATTTGTTAAAGAGCTCTCTGAAGATTCTGTGACTTTACCTGAAAACGATATTGATAATACAGATTCGTATGAAATGGTGAGGGCCACTAAAAGGGACTCCTTTCTAAGGATGAGGGTAGAAAGAGTTAGACGCGCACAAGACCTGAACCAAGTCTTCCATTATTCAGTGTAGTTTATACAAACCTGTTGTCCTACTAGAGGCCCTCTGCCAAAGTGACGGAGCAGTCTGAAGTCCTGCATCATGTAAGGACTGCTGTCACAAAGCCTGCTTCCACTTCAAAACATGTGCTCCAGCTGCCTCCAGTTTTTTCACCTCTACCTTGCATGACTCCTCCCACTACCTCCCATATGCACCCTGATGCAACCCAACCTAGCACCAAACCTTTCTTTGGTCAGCAACAGAACTAAGAATCTGAGACATTAAGCATAAATGTTGAAGTCACAACAGAATTACTTAAATAACGTGAAATATTTCTGTTCTTACCTACAGAATGCAACCAAATGATTTTGAGGGCCTTGGAGAACAAAAAGGTGTGCAAGTGCATCAGAACACCCTCCTCCTCCTCCAAGCAATGGCCAAAAAACCACCAGTGCAGAGCAGACAGCATCGACTCTGTCCGAGAAATTCAGATTCCCTATAAAAAAAAAAGAAGAGGACTTGAGGAGAGCGGAGGAAATATTAAGTGAAAAAGCATAGGAGAAAGCCCTGGTATTGTTATTCTTAATTTCTCAATAATTCCTCACTAGCTCACATCTTGTTTTTTGTCAATCCTGAAAAAAAAAATTGCACTCAAGTGTACAAACCTCTTAATTTACTTTACTGAAAGCATGCCAAACAGATACTTTTCAACCTGGAGCTATTTTCAGCAAAGTCCACTTTGCTGAAGACAGTTCAGGGTCAAAACATACCCATCAATTTGGCATACTTCCAACAAAATAAATAAAGAAGTTCATGTGTGGATTTTTTCCCCCCCCCCTGATATAGACACGATAGGTAACCAAGAAGAAGATGAGGGTTAGTAAGCTAGTGGACATAATTTTTGTGATTTGAATTACAGTACTAATTGAACAATTTCCTGATCTAAATGCTTGATGCTGATTTGGTGTTATTCGCACCATGCTGTAACCATCTGAGCTAACCGGCTGGTGCAAGTTTCATAAAGTCGGTGCATACATGACCATCCGATTGGCTTGGATTTCTGATTTACACTTCACCAGGAAACTTGTGCGTAATCTTTAGTAGTGTGCTATGCTAATCTAGCTGTAAGTGAAGAATCGGTTGACATGGGGGATTCAGTGATGTTCAGCACAAATGTTTTCTATTGTTGTGGTTACTGCTGATGTAGTTAAATAAAAGCATAGAAACAATTCACTTTATGCGCATGTTAGCGTAAATGACAAATATACATATTTTGCTCAAACTCAGAAAGGATGAGCCTTTTCTTGCTAAAGCAAAGCAGCAAGAGGGTCCATAGGTCAGGTAAAAAAAAAAAAAAATTCTGCAAATCAAATCTGCTTCCCCCGTGGTCTTATACTGACAAAAAAAAAAAAAAACCTGAAAAAGTCCTGTGAATTTACTTGACTTTATAGTGCACTTTGTCCCACATGATCAGAATGTGGCCAACTGACAATTTCCTCTTTTGTCAATTAACTGTCACTTGTCAAGCCAAAATGTTCAATATTTAACTTGCATGAGACAATTTAAAATCATACTCATTCAAAACATTATTTCTCTCAGAGAAGCAGGCAACTTATGGATGCAATCGTGGAGAAGCGTCCATAGCAAACTGGTAAACAAATCCAAATGGTCATCCAGAAGAGTCGGCAGGTGAAGCGAGGGTCAAACGAGATGCAGTCAGAGGAAAACTAAAGCTCAAAGTCGAGAAAGGCAGAAAAAGTCATTAACTGAGTGTCGTACAGCAATAAGTCAAAGGCTTGGTATGATCAGGTGTGAAAATGCTGAGCGGTACTTCACAGAGAACATGTGGAAGGAGAGTCCTTAAACATGTTTGGTGTTTGATAGGGAAACATAATTCAGGTGCAGAATTGATTAGAATTCAGGAGAGGGAGGGTGGTGTGGAGCTTGCTGGGAGTCGTAGTCCATGGTGTTTGTTTGGAGACTGCCTCAAACTTGGAGCTTCCGCATTATTCATGACCGAATACCTCCCCCCCCAGAGCACTTACTCTGAGAGCATGTCTTCCTTTGGGACAACCTTGGCTACGAGGTGCTGGTTTTTCAGGTTGCCTGGCATGAAACTCCTGCTTGAGCAGAGGGTCCAGGATGTCCTTAGCCAAGACCTAACTGTGTTCCTCAGGGCCATAACCCTCCCAGTCCAACAAGTACTTGATATTACCTTGTTTGTGACGTAAATTGAGGATTTTGCATACCAAGTGTACGGGTTCTCCCTCCATGTTAAGAGGTGCTGGGGGTGACGTGGCTGAGGTGTCGATGGTGAGAGGCCCCGAGATGGTTGGCTTAAGGCATGACACATGGAAGGTAGGAGATAGACACCAGTGTTGAGGGAGTTCTAGTTTGTATGATACCTCTTTAACTTTCTGGAGGATCTTGAATGGGCTGATGTACTTGGTGCCGAGTTTCTTGCAGGTGTTGGGGTTTCGTATATCCCTTGTGGAAACCCAAACTCTATCTCCAGGGTTGTACATAGGTGTCTCCCCTCTGTGCCTGTCGGCGAAGTGCTTGTACCACTTGTTCAAGGTGTTGGTGAACCTTTTCCCAAACCTGTCTATTCCTTTAAAGCCTTGATGCTGGCCCAGAAGGAAGCTCGCCAGGCATTCCAACACCTGCTCACATCAGAGGGGTCCTTGACCGCCACAGCTGCGGACCCTCCCCATGTCATCCTAGCAAAAGATGGGGCCGCACGACAACTCCGAAGCCTTCTTCATGCTATTCAAATGACAGAGGCTTGGGGCTTGTTGGTTGAGCAACACGTGGCTCGTCTTCTGCTGCTCCTGTTTGGAGAAGCCCAGCTTACTACGTAACGGCTCCCTGTCGACAGTTGGCTCAACTATGCAGACTTGAAGTGAGCTGTGTGTCAGCTGCTCTCAGGATCAACACCATTAGCGCTTCTGCATGCTGACCCTGGAGGAAGTCAGCTAGCCATTCACTTTTGGCCAACAGCTCCGAGACACACTAGTGATGGCTGAGGGTGGAAGACCCAAAAGCAGAATTGATGTGGTGGTGCTGAAGCAGTTTATCACATTGTTGCTGGAAGGGACAGGTGGAGTGGGTCCAGTGCTACCACCTGGCATTGCCAGATCTTGTGATTTGAGTTGGTGGAGGACCATTTGGCGGCAGTTCCAGTGGCAGGCAGACATCCTGCTTCCCCCCCATCCCCACCCCGTTCCCCCACCACAGAAACAGGGGTCAGCCCTCCCGCAGCCAGCTCGCCATGGCCTTGGTGTCCCCTTCCCTCTTCTGTGTCTCTCCCCCCCCAATCAGGTGAGTAATCCCAAAACGCTGGTGCAGAAGTGAAGCCGGGCCGGTATGCTGGCGCTGCAGGGAACCCGGGCATCTCCAGGGCCAGTGTTCTGCAATGGCGGTGGGAGCTGTGGTCCAGATCCCCAATGCACTGGAGACCACCTTCGATCAGGCTGGAGCGTATTGTATACTGGGGAGTATTCAAGGGAATACGTATCACATTTGTGGATTCCTGTTATAATCAGATCTCAAGCCACCAAAGATGGTTCAAGGTGAGGCATTGGGGAGAGCGCAAGTGGTGAAGGTTGTGTGTACACAGGGATGTTCATGAATATCCACTAGTATCCATCCACATTCTAATTTGGGGGGGGGGGATAATGTAGAGGTGGCGGTTAGCCCGTGCCTCACCCACCCACTAATTTTGGGGACAGATTGGCCAGGGTTTAAAAGGTTTAATAGAGCTTAGGGTAGTGGGTGGGTCCTGCGGTAACATGTCACGGGGGATTCTGGTGTAACATTGACTGGGGAAGCTGTCTCAGAGCTGTCCACGTCAACACTGCATCAGAGTGATACGAGGAAAGGGTAGTGGCCCACTTCTCTCTCTCTCTCAGGGATTCCCTCAAGGATTTCCCAGTCGAACAAACATGAGACAAGATTCTGCATCATGCTTTTGACCAAGTGAGAGTAGTTGATGGTCAGCCTCTCCAGCCAAATGCAACACTCTCCTTCCCATACTTTGCAATATTAAAGATAGGTTATGCCAAGTGATGCAGGACACTCAAACCCATGAACAAATGACCCAATTGTTAATCCTGAAGAACCATAGGGAACTCATATTCCATGCGGTTCACTTTAACCCTATGGCTGGATACTTGGGTCAGGATAAAGCACTAGCCCAGATAATGGCCTGCTGCAGGCTGGACGGGTTCCTAGCCTGAGTCGGGCAGTGGGGGTATGTGGCAGTGGGGACGTGGTCAAGCATTAGTTTGTGAATTGAGGGTGGGGTCAGGCAAGGTGAGTGGCGAAGTGATATATAAAATATTGCAGTGATGATGGAACAGAGAAAAGGAGGGAGAGAGCAAAGAGGCACTGTCTTTCCTGACCACAGCATGTGTGCGCATGCGTGTGTAGAACAAGTAAACCCTGAAAAGCTAAGTCCAAAATAAAAAGAATGTTGGAACATCATTCCCCACCTATCCGCGCTTCAATATTCCACCCACCTCAGGGACATACCACACACACCCCATTTCTTGATTGGCCCATTCTACCTTGCTGTTGGACTGGGGGTGATGGCTGGAGGTTGGGCTGACTGCTACCCCTAGTTTGTCTATAAATTTGGACCACAGTTTCGATGTGAACTGGGGACCCTGGTCACTCACTATGTCTTCTGGGATGCCAAAGTACCTGGGAGAAAATCAGTTCTGTAGTCTTGAAGGCTGGGGGCAGGCTGGGTGGAGGGGGGAGTCTGAAGGACTTGGAGAATTTATTTTTTTACTACCATGATGGTAGTGTAATTCTGTGACTTGGGCAGGTCAGTGATGAAATTGATTGCCAGGTGGGATCAGTTTACCTACTGGCAGTGCATGGGGTACTTTGGCCTGGACACAAGCAGAGCAAGAGGTGATGAAATGGTTGAGGTCAGTTTGTATATTTTGCCACCAATGTTTGGCCTTGAGTTGATAGGTGCACTGGCTTCTAGGGTGCACCATGGCTGGTGAGGAGTGATCCCAGATGAGGAGTCGGCCCCAGAGTTGTGGTGGTACAAATTTATGGCCAGGATGGTATTCTTCTGGGGTGTGACTGGGTGGGGCATGTGCTATTTCCCTGTCGAGATCCTGTGTGAGTGCATTGGTGAAGTAATCAGGGGTAGGATGGTTGTGGGCTCCTGAGTTGAGGTTACAAGGGCATACATTCTGGACAGGGCATCAGCCTTAGTGTTCTTGGTCCCAGGTCTGTATACAGTTGTGAAACACAACCTGGTGAAGAGAGACCAGCGTGTCTGATGGGGGTTGAGTCATTTAGCAGATTTAAAATATTCTGTGTATATTATGAACGGGTGTGTAACTCCCTCAAGCTAGTGTCTCCACTCTTCCAATGCCAGTTTAACATTGGCCTCTCTTCAAAGCGTTGAGAGAGCACGGCCCAGACTCCTGATTCCGAGGCATTGACCTGCACAATGAAGGGTTCATGGGGTCGGGATGCTTGGGTTTGGGAGCTGAGGTGAAGGCAGACTTGAGCTGGGTGGACACTTCGGCCACCTGTGTCCATTGTAGGTGTTTGGCCCCCTTCTTCAATAGAGATGTGAAGGGAGCAGCAATTGAGCTGAAGCCCCGGATGAAATGGCGGTAAAAGTTTGCAAATCTTAATTGTTTGGAGCTCCCTAATGATAGTGGGGGTTGGCCATGTTGTGACCACTGATATTTTATGTGTCCATACTGACTCCCTCAGCACTTATAACATAACCCAGGAATGTGATCTGTGAAACATGGAACCCATATTTTTCCACCTTTATGTACAGATGGTTTTCTAGAAGCTGTCCAAGCACTGCCTTGACTTGTTTGATGTGGCTTTCTTCATCAGGGGAGTAGATGAGAATGTCATCTCTGAAGAACGCTTGGCATGCAAGATAGCCTACATGGCATAATGCAGTATTCAAAGTGGCTCGCATTAGTGTTGAATGCTGTCCACCACTTGTCCCCTTACCGGATCCGTACCAGGTTGTAGGTGCTTCTAAAATAAAGCTTTGTGAAGATCCATGCTGAGTGCATCTGTTCCAGGGCAGAAGGGACTAGGGGTAAGGGATGAGGGTATTTGACAGTGACTTGGTTCAAACCTCGATAAATGATGCATGGCCTCAGGCCCTCTCCCTTCTTTTCCACAAAAAAAAAAGAATCCAGCTGATGCATGCGACGTAGAAGTATGAATATATCCTTTTTACAATGCCTTTTGTATGTACTTCTCCATGGCGTTTTGTGGCTACTGCCTCACCTAGAGGCTGTAGCCAGTAGATCATGTTATAAGAATGAGTGTAACAATCGTGCACTGCACATGCACATACACATGTTCTTATTAAAATGGCTGGTGAGTGTATACAATTTGGTTCACCATTTGAAATAAATGGACTAGACAAAAGAAATCACTTTCAGACACGTTTATGCTTATTATTGAGGGAAAGTGCGTTCCTATTTTAAAATATACTCCAGGTTACCCCCCCCCACCACCACCTTATTTTGCCAGTGGTCCCATATGTGACGTACTTCTTTAGTTGTTACAGGAAGTTGTTGAAAAGAGTATTGAGACCACTGAGCTCTAGCACTGGGCCTTTTCTGGGAAATAAGAGTTTCGGTCATGGCGATAGCATGTGTACGTCAGCCTCGGTTCAGAGGTTTCAGTTTCAAAAACTGTAAGAGGTAAGAGTAGAATAATATAAAGTACAGACACTTAGTGTATTTTACTTGTGTGGTTTTTAAATTGTTCATTTTTGGATTATGCTTAATTTTTGTGGCTACTGCCTTGGAGTTTATATATAAAAATAATATATGCATGCTACATTTATTGTATGGACATGGTATCAGAATTTTATTTATAAGCAGTAGCCACATGGACCCCTAGGGTACCTATTTTTGTTCTGAGATGGCTAGGGAATAAATGCAGCATCGTGGAGGCATGGTGCTGGGGAGGAGGTCAATCACACAGTCCTACGACTGAGATGGCCTATGAGGTGGTAGACCACTGGCCCTCCCTTTACTAAAGACCTCCCTGTATGGACTAACATGGTGGGATGTGAGCTATGCTAAAAGGGATTGGGGCTCTCTACAGAAGTGGAAGCTATAGTGAGTGTGGACAGGTGGAGGCAGTGCTGCTGGCATGATGGTGACCATTTTGTAATTTGTCATGAAGCTGTAGCCTAGGAAAGGCTAGAATAATGGCCTGACTGTGTGCAGGTGATGAACAGTGAGAATCACCATGTGTAATGCACTGACCTGAAGCTCCAGAGGTAAGGAGCGGGTGGTGATGAGCCCCCCTCAATCAGGGGTCTTAATGCTTACAGATTCTGGGAGCTCCTGTGCAGATATCTGGAGTTTCTGGGCAACTGGACTGTCAAAGAGTCCAGGGTGGCTGGCGAGTTCAATCAGGGCACAGAGAGCATAAGGATTCTGGGAGCTTCAACAACACTTACTTAAAACACACACACACACACACACACACACACTGGTGTGGTGGAGATAAAAATGGGACTCACTAGTAGGGTGGTAGAAGTGCTGGTAGCACCCTTGGTTCCAGCAGGTTTCCTGGGGCCTCCAGGCCTGACAGGACATTGCGCCAACAGGTGATTGGTTCCTCTGCAATAAAAGCACAGGTCCTCCTGCCATCTTTGTTCGCATTCAGGATGGTTTATACAGATATTGGAGATTTCCATGGGTGTTGAGGTTGTGGAAGTCTGGGTGTTCAGGATGGAACCTTGTAACAATCTGTTGCAGAGGAGATTGTCCAGCTTGATAGGTAGGGTTTGTTGTTCATCCCTACAGGCTTAGTTCCATGATAATGAGGGGGTCGAGCCTCTGATGAAAAGCAGCCTTCAATGCCAGCTCGTTCTACCCATTCTCGGCAGCAGTGATACGGAACTCTAGCGCATATTCAGTGAATCTCCAATTTCCCTGCTGTATTAAGTCACTCACCAACCTCTACGCCCTCTGGCTGATGGTCAGACACCATCTTAAATAGTTCTACAAAATGCTTATTGGAAGTTGTGGGCTTGCTACCCTTCCCCCACACAGCAGTCACCCAGTGGAGCACCTTCCCAGTGAACAAATTGATAAACTGCACAATTTTTGGCTGATCAGTCATGCCTGGTTGAGTGGTGAAGTAGACAAAGCACTGAAACAGGAAACCTTTACATTCTGAAACTTCCCCAGAGAACTTGTCCAGCTGGGGCATAAGTGAAGTGCTTGCAGTGGGTGTGGAATGTGCTACAAGTGCCTGCAACACTGCAGTGGTGAGCTGTGAGATGCAGACATCCAGATCACTTATCTGCTGGTGTCCCCCTAATAAATGTCCCTGCACCAAAAAAGCAGTCTGTCGTGTCTCCTCTTCTGCATCCATGATTGCAGTGAAGTATTCTGGCAGAGAAACAAGCAATTTACGGATCCAGTTGCGGAGAATCGTCTATAGCAAACTGGTAAACAAATCCAAATTGTAATCCAGAAGAAAGGTCAGATGAAGCATGGGTCAAGCGAGGCACAGTCAAAGTATCAGAGGAAAAGTGGAGATCAAAGTCAAGAAAGGCAGAAACAAAGTCGTTAACAGAGAGTCGTACAGCAACAAGTCAAAGGCTTGGTATGGTCAGGTGTGAAAACCCTGAGCGATACTTCACAGAGAGCATGCGGAAGGAGAGTGCTTAAATATGTTTGGTGTTGATCAGAGTTGACTGCTCAAAGACTACAAGGGAAGCCCAGCTTCCTGTAAAATGTCATGAAAAAGTTTCTGTTAAATATGTATTTACAAAAAAAAAATAATATTTAAAAAATTTATTTTAAACTTCAAAATCATGTAAATATAATAACTCTGAGGAGCAGACTTGTGTCACTGATCTACGCCGAGTCACATAAAATCTTTTGTGTTGAAGTCGATAAAATGAATCCCAGTCCCACCTTCCCTTTGAATAGTTTTAGACCAAACTTCAGAGCGTCT
>JAODVO010000022.1:16567099-16578823 GCA_025400055.1 Notarius lentiginosus
GAGTAAATATATATGCTATATTTACTGTATGGACATGGTATCAGAAAACAATTTTATTTATAAGCAGTAGTCACATGGATACATAGGGTACCTATTTTTTTCACGATATCTTCTTTCATGTTCATCATAAGTGCTACCAGGCGAGGCTTGTTTTGCCTGGCAACACTTGTTTTGTTTTGTTTTTTTGCTTGTGAATGTGTCCATATAATAAAAAGAAACTAACCGTTGGCTTGAAGATATGAAGTTTATCTTGTCGTGTTGAAAATATTTTCACTTGTTCGCGTCGCTCACTCATGATATATAAATTTCACACGAATGCTACAAATATGGTGTATTCTTTTCAAATATGGTGTATTCTTATTCTTTTAATTAAAAGCATCACCTCCTTTCCAAAAACACAACCTGATCATTTCCATGCTGACAAATTGGTCACTAGTGAACACAGAGTGCTCTCCTTATATGTGCCCACTAATTAGGAGAGTTAAGTGCACACGGGTTTTTGAAATAAGTCAGCAGCTGAATAAGAAAGCAAAAGGAACAGAATGAGCCACTAAAAATCGAGAAAAAGGAGGAGAACGATGTGCAGACGAACAGCAAACTCAGAATTCGCAGTGTTGCTGTTGTTGGTTCGGCAGTAGCTTGCAGAATTATCCTTTATTGGGAAAGTACACTGGCACGTACAAGGAATAGACTTTCAGTGTTTCTAAATACAAAGAGACTTTCAAGCAACTTGGTTTCAAAAAGACCTAAGCGACCTGGCGCTGTTTAGTTACAATCTGACTGAAAAGTCTGTCAAAAAACTGACTCTTTCAAACGGTGTAAGTGCTAGAAGCTAAAGGATGCTAACTGGTGATGTAGCATGGGATAACTAGACATGTATACATGCCTGATAGAAACAGAGTGTTTATAGTCAAAAACTGTACAAGTTTGTGGCATGTTCACGATGTAATGTTTTACAATTATAACACCAAGGACGTTAGTTGTAGCACCGAAAGCCATATTTCACTCACTAAACATGTGAGTTATAGGCAAGTTCTCAGCAAGAGCGTGATGAGTTAGCTAACTAGTTACCTCGCCCGGGACGAAGTCCACCAGGGGGCGAGATATTGTTTTCAGTCGAGTTTCTTTGATATTTTTTTGTTTGTTTGTAAACGATGTTACGGGAAAACGGCTAGACCAATCTTCATGAAACTTTCAGGATAGATGAGCATTGGTCTCAAACAGAACTTCCAAAATTTTGGGGGTCATCCAGTTAAGGTCAAGGTTTTTGTGGCTACTGCTTCATTTAGAGGCGGTAACCACTATGTCATCATGCTGTAAGAATGTAAGAGTGTAACAATCGTGCAGTACGGTGTGAGAACAGTACGGCATGTTCTGATTGGCTGAGATCAGTATGGTGTGTTCTGATTGGCTGAGAGCAGTAAGTAGTACAGTGTGTTCTGATTGGCTGAGAGCAGTACGGTGTGTTCTGATTGGCAGAGATCAATATGGTATGTTCTGATGGGCTGAGAGCAGTATGGTGTATTCTGATGGGCTGAAAGCAGTAAGCAGTACAGTGTGTTCTGGTTGGCTGAGATCAGTACAGTGTGTTCTGATTGGCTCAGAGCAGTAAGTAGTACAGTGTGTTCTGATTGGCTGAGATCAATATGGTATATTCTGATGGGCTGAGAGCAGTATGGTGTATTCTGATTGACTGAGAGCAGTAAGTAGTACAGTGTGTTCTGATTGGCTGAGAGCAGTATAGTGTGTTCTGATTGGCTGAGAGCAGTAAGAGGTACAGTCCCTGTGTCTGAAATTGCTCCCTACTCACTATATAGGGCACTATATAGCGGGGACACCATTTTGTAGTGCTGTCCGAAACCTCAGTGAGGATTATGTCAGAAATGCGCTCAGTATAATATGTATTTATCACAAAAATAGACGCATGTATTTATTATTTTGAAAACCCACCAGCCGCCTGATCTGGCACGTTTTAATTGTGCAACAGTGTGACGGACTCATCCTTATCCTGTCGTCTTTCCAACTCTTCTCTACTCCACGTTGGTTCGAAGTCGTATGGAATAATCGCCATGTCACGTGCAACAGTGATGTGCAGAAGTGTACAGTTTAATAAAGTGCGGATTATATATACAGTGAGACAATATATACACGGGCAAACAATCCAAAACGGCGGGCTAGATCAAAAACGAGAATACAGGCAAAAGGGTCGGTCGAGGCGCAAACAGCACATCAAAGGCTAAGCGAGGACAAGAACAAGAAACAGGTAACAAGGATCGTGAAACAGGAAATCAAGACAACAGGTAGAAAGGCTCAGTAATGCATACATGCGTATCGTAATACTTCGCGATGCATCAGCACAGCCCTTAAATAAGCAAACACATAGTTCCTTAATTGAGCTCAGGTGCACCTTGTTCACGGCGTGCGCATAGCCCGAGGCGTGCCTTCAGGTGCACGCACAACAGCGTGCAGGACTGACACTCCATCACCGATGAAGCTGGCAAATCTCGAAATTAATCTAAATCGGAATGATATGGCGATCTGGCTGCTGTGTAAACAGTTTTCAAAATGGTGGCGCTGACACTTCACGTTTGAAGTCTTGCCCAAGTCTCGTGAAGATCGCGTGGATAAGCGATGCCTGCCGTGGACTAAACGAACTACATTCAACATGGCTAAAAACCGAAAAGGCCGATAAGTGTAATATAATAAAAAAAAAAAGCAACTATAATTTCTGTTCCAAAAAAGCCATGCCCACAGGTTAATAATGATTTTAGACCTGCGGCGTTAACATCAGTGGTTATGAAATCATTCAAACGCATTATGATAAGGATCCTACGTAAACAGGTTCAACATCTTCTCGACCCCTACCAGTTTGCCTATAGAGATGGCAGAAGTACTGATGACGCCTTAAGCACAACATTACACCTCATTTTGAAGCATTTAGAGAACTCAAAGGCATATGCCAGGTTACTCTTCATGGATTTTAGTTTGGCATTTAATACTATACTGCCACAAACTTTATTAGAGACGCTAAAAAAGATGGAGGCAAACCCTTATATAATCAGATGGTATCAGGTGTTTCTTACAGATAGAACATAAGTTAAGGTTAATTCTACATTTTCTGACATTCTAACTATTAACACTGGAGTTCCTCAAGGCTGCGTAAGTTCCCCTCTTCTTTTTACACTCTATACAAATGAATGTAGATGTCACTATACAAATAACTATATCATTAAATTTTCAGATGACACAGCCATTTTGAGTTTATTAACATCTGACTCACTGGACATCAGCTCCTACCAATCAGAGGTAGACCTTATGGTGCAGTGGTGTGGGAGTAACAATCTAATATTAAATATAAATAAGACAAAGGAAATTATTTTTGACCCCAAATCTATTGGATTTGGATCTATTGGGAATCATGATTCAGTACTGATTAAGGGAGAGAGAGTGGAACAGGTCACTTCACATAGATATCTAAGTGTCCACTTCGATTGTCAGCTGAAGTGGGCCCAGCATGTTGAATCTGTGTTAAAATAAGCCAGCGTCTGCACTTCTTGAGAAGGCTAAGGGTCTTTGGGGTGGAGAAAGATATTACGCTGACTTTTTATAGGGCTGCCATAGAGTCCATCATTCAGTATGGGATAACAATATGGTTTGGGAATCTATCGGTGAAGCTTAGAACACAATTGTATATACTCATTAGAAGGGCTGGGAAGATAATAGGTATGTCACCCCCTTCCACACTGCAAGACATTTTTGAAGACATGGTGCAAAAGCAGGGTGTGAAAATTGTAGAAGACCCAAAGCACATCCTTCACTATGAGTATGAGCTGTTGCCATCTGGCAGAAGGTATAGGATCCCTAACTGTAAAACTAATAGATTTACATTCTCTGTGGTCCCTCTTTCGATTAAGTTACTTAACAAGAACTGGTGAGGGCATGGGGGGGGGTGAATGTATTGGAAGAACTGGTGTGTGTGTGGGGTTTTTTTTGTAGTGTGTAAATGTGTTTTTGATTGTATGTCTATGTATGGGTGAGGGTTTTTTTTTTGTAGTGTGTAAATGTGTTTTTTGATTTTATGTGTATTTATGTCAGACCCTCGTTTGCCCAAGATGAATTTCTCCACTTTGGAGACAATAAAGGCTTATCTTATTTTATTATTATTATTATTATTATTATTATTATTATTATTATTAGTAGTAGTAGTAGTAGTAGTAGTAGTAGTAGTCATACACATTCCTTTCGGGTGTTCAACATGTCTTTCTCTTTCAAAATTCTCTCAAAATATTCCATATTTAACGAAGCAAACCTAGCGGCTATGTTTGTTTACAAACTGTCACAGTCACTCACTAGCGCAGAAGTTTTACATCTCCGACGTGTAACACCATGTTGTCTTGACAACCATGCAATATTATAAACCACATTCAACGGTCATTCTCCACTGGGTAGAGTGATGTAATACACATAGGATAAGCAATATGTTAACAATATTGCATGCTATCAAACCAAATGAATGGATCCTGCTAGAACAGAATAGAATATGTGCTTTTATTCCATCGAAAAAGTGTCCTGTATGTATAATAATAGTCTTTAGTGTAGCTTGTTCACAGGAACTTTTGTGGTGTATACATGATATAAACTGAACAACAACAACCCAAGTGTATCATGCATATGGAGAACTGTCTTCAGGATAGAGTAGTTTGCAGTTTCTTGGTTGGATGACTGTTTATAGCTGTTATAGTGCAAGTCATTTGTTTTATAGACAGTCAATGACTTTAAAAAATTAATTATAAGTAGATAAAATGTTCATTACTTTAATAAATTAAAGATTGTAATCTCTGGCACATTGCTGTGGTATAAGAGGAATAAAACCCATTAGGATTTATTTTCCTATAGCAGCCTGCCCTCAAGTGTTTTATTCCCTAAACCCAAAATGCACATTAAACACTCTCTTGCATTTGATACAGTTCTTACTATTAATTTTGAACATAGACAGCATTTTCTAGACCTGCAGTATGTTTTTACCTGTGGGGTAGTTTTGCACAAATCTTTTTTTGCTGCTAGAATTAAAAAAAGTCTCCCCACTTGGTTACTGTTGCATGACACCCATAGCGTTTAGGCTCTAACTGCCGTCTTTTTGGCAGACAATTTCATCCAAAGCAAGTTACAAGTGAGGAATAATCTCATCCATGCATTTAGCTTGGTAGTTAAAGGTCTCAACAAATGTCAGTTTGAAAGCTCAAATTATGATTCAATTCTAATTGAACTCCAAATTGCTGCATTGTTTGTTTTTAAACCATATCTTCCCCAAAGCTTTTTGGTATCTACCGTCCTCTCATGTAAGTGCAGTTTCTTATTGTAAAAGCAACATCAAGCTGTTCTTTTGAAATCTGGTTGAGGTCTGAGCGTGCTGCCATTAGCGCAACCCACAACTTCAATTTGCTCGCAAGTTGCTAAGCAATTCTGGTTTTACTTTAAGGTCAAGAGAGTTTCCATTCCAACACACACATACTGATCTATAAGCCCTTAGGGAAGGTCAAACAATTTCCCATTTACTGTATTAAAAAAAAAAACTGCATACTTTGGGTTATTTCTGATATTAGACCCTCTCTAATACACACCATCAACTGATTAAAAAAACACACCCAAAAGAACCTGCAAAATATGACATGAAAGGCCAACCATGAATCAATAGAAGGGTAAGAAGAGCTATGTTGGTCAAGTGATCTTTTTTGTTGTTGTTGTTGTTAATGTAATTGTTAATTACTGATATAGCCAGAAAAGTGCTTCATCTCACGTACCAAATGGTGAGCAAGACTCACTGATTGAAGCTAATGTTTTTCACTTTAAAATGGGAGGAAACAGCAAGCAGAAGAAGGAAGGACTGAGAGTCTCTTCCATGCTCAGTGTTGCCCTAGTACAGTCATTTTGAAAGGAGATATGAAGTCTTCATTGTATACTTTAAGTGAGTAAAGTCCTGACACACTATGAGGAAGAATCTTTGAAACATCAATTTGCAAAGTACAAATTGCAAAGGTTACATGACAAACTTGCAAAAATTCTCAGAAAAATTGCACCTCGTGTTATTAGAAAAGTCATTACCATTGTTTGGGAAGATTTCACACAACACACAGCAATGCTACTGAAGGTGAAGGAGCTTGTTAAAGTTCTAGGGACAGCATTAACTCTCTCTCATCAACAACACTCAAATAGAAAGAGCAATACAGAGTCATAGAAAATACTTTTTACTATAATTAGTTTGATAATATGCAGGTGGAAAGTTCATGGAACCTCAAATAATCAACTCAAAACAGGAAGATTTCACTCCACACTCTCTGACTAATGATAAAGAAGGAGCAAGAGAAGCCAGCAGTCAACTGAAAATAGTTGCAGGATAACCTGAAAGCAGCAGGAACAACAGTTATACAGAACACAATACTCAATTAATTGCACTACAATCATCAAAGTTCCTGCACCTCATGCAAAATTCCAAGAGGCACAGAGATGCACAATAATTTGAAGATAATTCTGCCTGTCATCTTTGAAGAAGGAAGGGTATGATCCACCATGCATATGATCCACCATACTACCATACCCATAGAGAAGTATGGAGTGTGAGCTTCATGATCTGGAGCTGCTTCTCTGCAAAGGGTACTGGGGTATTAGACATCATTGAAGGAAACATTAATGGAGAGCTGTACAAGGACATATTAGAGGCGAAGTTAAATTCCATCCATTATGCATAACCACTTATACTGTGCAGGGTCATGGGCAAGTTGAAACCTATCCCAGCTGACTATGGGCGAGAGGCGGGGTATACCCTGAACAAGTAGCCAGATCATCGCAGGGCTGACACATAAAGACAAACAACAATGCACACTCTCATTGACACCTACGGTCAATTTAGAGCTACCAATTAGTCTAGCCTGCATGTCTTTGGACTGTGGGGGAAACCAGAGCACCCAGAGGAAACCCACACAGACACGGGGAGAACATGCAAACTCCACACAGAAAGTCCCCCATTGGCTACTGGGCTCAAACCCAGAACCTTCTTGCTGCGAGGTGACAGTGCTAACCACTACACCACCGTGCCACCCCAAGTTAAATTCCTCAGACAAGAAACTGAACCAGGGAAGAAGATGGATGTTTCATCAAGAAAACAACCCCAAACATGCACCCAAAATGACTCAAGACTTGTTTCTAAAAAAGTAGGTGAATATTCTTGCATAGCCTCGCCAATCTCCTGACTTTATTTCTGTCAGAATGACTTCGTCAAGGATCATTATTTACATTATTTGCAACAAGTTGTATTTGGCAGGTGGCTCTGTTTTGGGATCTCCCTGCCCTTCCATGTGCATATGTGGAAAGCTTTGGGGCAGGGAAAGTATGCTTCCCTGCCCTATGTGCCTGGCACATGGAAAGGCTAAGGCAGGGAGAGCCACAGCAAAACCCCCAAAAGCACCATGCCAGCAGACCTCCCTGGCCTTCCATGCATTCATGGAAGAGCCAGCAGGAGGAGTTCACTGAACTACTAAGTAGGAAGCAAGATAAAGTGAGATGAAATACGATGAGGTGAGTTAAAGCTTGGCAGATTGCTGTTGGGGTAATATAGCTAGTAAGTTTATACAGAGGGCCTGAGCAGCTATGCAATAACATTATTGTTTAATCTAGCGCAGTTTGAATGAATGGGGCATGTCAGGCTGGATGGCACTAGCTCTGGGCACAGTTGGTGAAATTCTGATATTCAAAGCGAGACAAGAATCCACTATGGTTGTCCAAGCCTGGAATATGGGCTGTTCAAATGATGAAATTATCCAATGCACAGGACCATGTGAGGTGTATCATGAATCTATTAATAACAGAACTGAGGATCACCCTTGTTTATTATGTTTACAGCTGCTGCCTTATTGTCACAAAACAGGATTTGCTTCTGACCAGTGTTTATCCCACAGAAGACAAGCTACACAATTGGGGAGATTCCATGAGTGTAGTGGAAGAAGTGTCAGCTGAGAAGGATGACAATTCTTTTGGCCATGCAAAAGCAAACTGCTGATTATTAACACACACACACACACACACACACACACACACACACACACAAACAATGGAAGGGGTCGTGTCTGTGAGCAACTTAATTGCAAATGGAGAGTCCAGGTTTTCATTATAGAACAATGACATACTGTTCCATTTACCCAAAAGAAGGAGATGAGAACTGGCATTCAAATCTGCAGCCTGTATCCATGCTCACCCTATCATTGAGGTCTCTCCAGATTTAGAGAGGTCAAAGCTTGGATACAAAGGAGTATCCCTGGGGAATAATGCACATTATCTAATTAAGATGTCCAAAGATAGAAACAATTCCCTTTTGAAATTGTGATTGCCTCCTGCACTTCTTATGACTTCTCTGAAACAATTTGATTTTCGAGAAGCAGTAAAGCTTGCATCTGGTTGCTAAGGTGATGCCTAGTAATTCTATAGTCAAGTCAGTTTACTTGTATAGTGTTTTTAACAATAGACATTGTCGTAAGCAGCCCCACAAAAAATTAAAGACTTTAAACGTGAACTAATTTTATCTGGAATTTATCCCTGATGTGGTGACGGTGGCAAGGAAAAACTCCCTCAGATGACATGAGGAAGAAACCTTGAGAGGAACTGGACTCAAAAGGGAACCCATCCTCATTTGGGTGATAACAGGCAACATGATTATAAATAATTTACTTCTATAATGGTGTCCTATGGAGTCACAATATAACTGTGTAACCATGGAAATCATAATAGTTTTAACATGAGGTCTGTTTGTTGAAATTATCAACTGTTCATTGATGCTTTGAGCTTCATCAGTATGAAGAACAGATTATTAAATTATTAGGCTTTTTCTCTCCCTCCAAAATATGTACAGGGAGCTATCTCATAGGATTAACACGAGTTATCAAATCGAGTAGTTGGGTGGTGACATCATCGTTCTGTGATGCAGCTAATTTGGGAGCATGGAGGATGTAAACATCCTCTGTGATCAGGAAACGTGAACTTGTAGAAGGAGTCGACCAGACTCCAGGGCTTGGATTCTGGAGTTCATGGTGGCAAGTGCCACTGCATGCTGGACAAGTCTGACAAGGAATTATTTGGGTCCACTGGTGTGGCTGCTGGGGCTTAGGCTTGCGCTCTCAGGCGGTGGAGCGACCGGAGCTGGGACTGCGTGTAGGTGTGGGCAGTGTTTTCATTTTTGACAGCTCCCCTAGGAGGAGAAGAGCTGAAAATATCTGCAGCTGGGGGCTCAATGCAGATGCCCCCGTGGCAATGCAAACAGTTCCTCAAGGGAAGCACCGACTGGAGCTGTGAAGCTAATTATTAACTTAATTTCTAGGCACTTCAGTGCAGGCCATTCGTTAATCCTGGGAGCAGAGGATTTCTACTTGAAAACGAGAGTTCCGGTGAATGGAAATGGTGCTCACTTGCAAAATGGCTTGCAGAGGAAGCAGCAAAGGTAGGCAGGTTAAAGCAACTTATATAGAATGCGTAGAAGGGAAGCTGACAGCTGATGTGGGCTGGCTTGAGATCAGCTGCAGTCAGCTAATGTAGCTGGGATTGAAGACTGAACTTGACTTCATGGCCTGCCAGAACTATGCTATGCTCGATTTATGGAGTGCTTTGAAATTCTGAGTCCATTACTGGGACCTTTAGGGGACAATGTGACAAGAGGAATGAGCCAAAATTTGACCACAGTGCTTAAATTAGTAGAATTACATAATCGTGAATAACAGCTTTGCCACAAAGGACTAATGTCTGTAATTTGTGGTGCCTGAATACTACAGTATTTTATAAAATGACAGCTTATTGTTGCATGTATCTTAATCAGGAATCAAGGTAAAAATAAAGTAAGGAAGTAAAACACTTGAGGGTGCGCTGATATAGGAACAACAAAATTACTGTTACCACCCTGAAGATTATCCACCGATGTAAGACCACAGCAACACAAGTGCAGAAACTCCAAGCAGAAGTTGAGCATTCACACTAGCACTTCCTGTTGAAGTAGCTAATGGAGTAGGTTGTGAGTTGGGTGAGCTCTGCAGAAAATATAATTTAAATTATTTTTTGGCGCCTTACATCAACAGTAAGATGATGTACAACAAGAAAACCATCTAAACAAGAAAACCATCTAAAGCACCACCTAAGGTTTTGGATGAACCCCCATCTCTCTCACTCCCACTTTCTCTTTGTAAATGGTGAGTATAGCTAACCTGGGTAAGTACAGCTACATTGCTGCTAGCAAGACAGGTGCTGTTACACCTAACAACATGTCTGAGCCCACTGAGCAAAATGTGACAGATATGAAAACTAAGATACTTTCTTCGCTCAAGACGGAGATAACTAGTATTTTCCAAGCGGAACTGAAGAGTGCGCTCACTGCTGAGTTTAATATGATTAAGTTGAAGCTACAAGCACTTAAGACAGACATCGCAAACAACACCGCGGCGTTGCGAGCCGACATGGAAAAGTTAAAACAACAGTGTTGGACATGGAACAAGGCCTCTCCGCCTGCTCAGATGAGATAACATCACTGCAGGACGCCATGCAAAAACTCGAGAGAAATGTGGAGAGTCTACAGGAAAAATGTCTGGACATGGAGGGCAGAATGAGGAGGTCAAACATCCGCATCCTGAACATGGCTGAAGAGGCTGGGTCAAGTTCCCTGGCCTCTGTCTCGAAGTTAATCAAAGAGGCCTTGAAAATGGATAAAGATGTGCTGATTGACAGATCCCATCGCAGTCTCCAGCCAAAGAGATCAGATGGAAAGCCCCGAGCAATAGTCGCAAGGCTACACTATCATCAGGACTGCATGGAGATCCTTCGCCGGGCCAGAGAAGCCGGTCCCCTGCAGTATAATGGAGCCACTATTTTTGTGTTCCCCGACTATCCACTGAGCATTGCTCGAGCAAGATTGGCTTTTAATGAGGTCAGAAGGCTGCTTCGAGGACGGGACAACGTTCGTTACGGCATCCTACATCCATCCCGGCTCCACATTATGCACAATGGGACCGAGAAAACGTTCCAGGACGCGGCTGAGGCTATGGCGTATGTTAAAGCAAACGTCATCTGAGCTTTCCTTCTTTAGATTTATGTGTCTCTCTCCACAATGGTGAGTATATGAACATCACATGGACATTGTCTATGTTGGAGTGGGAACAACAGGATATGGACTATCCAGAGGGGGTAACCAGAACCAGCTTTGATTGCTGATGACCGTAGCTAAAACACTAACATTTAAATCATAGGTCACTTTCGTTTTATTTCCTCAAGAATGTAGAATGACCAAGAAATGCCCAGAGAGATTGGATTTTTGTTCTTTCTTCTATGTTTTCTTATTTTCTGGATAAGGATCTGTTTTCTGTGAATTACGTAAAGACCTGAAACTTGCTTTATATGTTTAGTGAACTGGTCCTCCCCTCTCTTTATTATTTTTTATTATTTTCATTTTTTATTTTTCTATTAGTCTTCGTGACTCTCATTTGATTAGTCATTATATATTGCATATATGGACATAGAAACAATATTTGGACTATCTAGGGGAGATGAGTGTAATCACCACCTGATGCTGATGACCACAGCCAATAATTTGTCAAATTAACCATTTGAATCATTAGTCATTTTTGTTATATAATTGTACTCAGGGACACAGAATGATTAAGAAATCTCAGGGGGTGCTTGATTGTTGTTTAATAGGCG
>JAODVO010000022.1:18708209-18721909 GCA_025400055.1 Notarius lentiginosus
AACTGGGTTCTCTTTATCTACTTTTAGGACTTGTGTGAAAATCTGATGATGTTTTAGGTCATATTTATACAGAAATACAGAAAATTCTAAAGGGTTCACAAACTTTCAAGCACCACTGTATAACAATTCAAATTGTGAAAATTCCTTGGAGGCTTGCCGGACCTCTCATACTGCAAATAACAGGGGCTTGAGCCATTTACCCCAATTATGTACATCTTTGCTTCCAAACTTCCGAATTAGTTTTTTAAGTGTTTGATTGAACTGTTTCACTAAGCTATCTGTTTGTGGGTGATAGATGCTGGTGCGGATGGATTTAATTCCCAATAACTCATACAACTCGTGAAATGTTCGTGACATAAATGTAGTGCCTTGGTCAGTCAGGATTTCTTTGGGAATCCAGATTTGGGAGATGACATGGAAGAGTGCCTCCAAGATACTGTGTGCTGAAATATTGCAGAGATGCACCGCTTCCGGATATTGAATTGCATAGTCCACCAGGACTAAAATAAAGCGATATCCCTGTGCTGACCAATTGGCCTGACGAGATCCATGCCAATTCTCTCAAAGGGGGTCTCAATTAGGGGGAGAGGGTCCAAAAGCGCTTTTGGGGTGTCCGCTGGATTTACTAGTTGGCATTCATGGCACGCTGCACACCGCTGACAGACATCCCCGCGAATCCCTGGCCAGTAGAACCGGGCCATTATTTAGGCAAGTGTTTTATCCTGACCTAAATGTCTGGCCATCAGATTAACGTGAACTGTGTGTAATACAAGTTCTCTATGGCTCTTTGGGATTAACAGCGTGTTATCTGTTCGCCAGTTTGAGTGTCCTGCATCACTTGGTACAGCCTATCTTTAATAATTGCGAAGTACTGGAAGGAGGGTGTCACATTTGGGTGGAGTTGACCATCGGTTACTCTCACTTGGTCAAACGCATGACGCAGAGTCTTGTCTGGCATCTGCTCTAATGGGAAATCCTCAAGGGAATCCCTGAGAGAGGAAGGAGGGGTGCTGCTCCCCATTCCTCGTATCGCCCTGATGCAGTGCTGACGTAGATGGCTCTGTGACAGCTTCCACAGTCAATGCCACACTGGGCTCCCCCTGTGACGTGTTGCTGCAGGACCCGCCCACTACTACACACTCCATTAAACCTCTAAACCCCAGCCAATCAGTTCCCAGAATCAGTGGGTGAATGAGACGTGGATTAATCACTGTCTTTACACTATGCTTTCACCCCCAAAATAGAATGTGGAGGGACACTAGTGGATATTCATGAATGTCCCCGTGTACACACAAAACCTTCACCACTTGTGCTCTCCCCAATGCCTCGCCTTGCACCAGGCTTTGGTGGATTGAGGTCTGACTACAGCTGGAATCCACCAATGCATGATATGTATACCCTTGAACACTCATTGGTATAAGATATGCTCTGGCCTGATCGAGGGCATTCTCTGGTTAGTCGGGGATCCAGACCACAGCTCCCACCTCCATCACAGAGCACTGGCCCTGGAGATGCCCAGGTTCCCCGCAATGCCAGCATACTGGCCCAGGCTTCACCTCTGCACCGGTGATATGGGAGTCACTCACCTGGTGGGGAGAAGATACAGACACAGAAGTGGAAGATCAGATGGGGACACCACAGATGTGGTGGGCTGGTTGGGGGGGAGCTGGCCCCTGCCTCTGTGGTAGGGGAATGGGGCGGGAAGAGGAGAGAAAGGAGGAAAGGGAAAGAGAGAGAAAAAGAGAAGAGGCGGAATGTCCGCCTGCCACTTGAAATGCCGCCAAATGGTCCTTCGCCAACTCGATGGCTTGATCCAGTGACGCTAGGCAGTGCTACTAGACCCACTCCGCTGTTCCTTCTGCAAGCCGAGCGATGAGTTTCTTCAGTGTCACCAAGTCGATGATCCCTTTGGCATCACAGTCGTCTGCCCTCAGCCACTTCCGGCAGGCGTCCTGGAGCTGTTGGCTGAATGCAAACAGCCGGCCGACTTCCTCCAGTGTCAGTGTCTGGAAGCACTGGCAATGTTGTTCCAGGGAGTGGCTGACACACTGCAGGATGGCTCGCTTCAGGTCGGCGTAGACAAGCTGACTGTCAGCAGGGAGCTGTTGCGCGGCAAACTGCGTCTCTCCAGTCAGTAGTGATAATAGACGTGCCGCACATTGCTCGACTGGCTACCTCCATGCTTCGGCCGCTTGCTCAAAAAGCGTGATGAAGGCTTCCGGATCGTTGTGCGACCCCATCTTGGTGAGAGTGACGTGGGGAGGGTTCGCTGTGGTGGTGGTTGAGCATCCCACCAATGCAAGCAGGTGGCAGAACACCTGGCGATCTTCCTGCTGGGCCAGCAGCAAGGCTTCAAAGCGTTGTTCCTGTTCCTTTCAGAAGGCAATCAACGCTTGGTGCTGGCTCTGTTGGGCAGCAGTGAGGGCATAGATAAGGTCCTTAAGTGGGGAGGACTGTATGGGTGGTTCCCTTCAGTATCCCAGGTTTCAGCACCACTGTCGTAAGTCCCTGATGTGGGTGGAATACTGAAGCGCGGCAGGCAGGAGATGATGTTCACACAGACTTTTATTTTTACTTTCTTCATAGCTTTTCAGCTCTACTTTGCTTGTTCACACACACACACACACACACACACACACACACACACACACACACACACACACACACACACACACACACACACACACGCGTGCTCTGGTCAGGAAAGAACCTCACTCATCTCTCTCCTTTTCTACCTTCCATCCTCACTGCAAAACACACACAGACACCACATTAATTGACAACAGGTGTATTGACTTTGCCACTCACCTTCCCTGGCCCTGCCCTCCATTCACAAACTGACACTTGGCCACGCCCCCACTGCCACAGTTACATAAACAGAAATCTCAGAACAGAAAACTTCACCATATCAATATTTATACATTCTCCTTTGTTTCATATCAACACGTTTCAATCTGTCTATCTATTTATTATTAGCCTGAGATTATGTCACCCACACGCAATACACGCCCTGTGTAAACTGTTACTATAGTAACTACAGTGTATCGTATTTGACAAACAGTATTATAGCAGAGCCATCATTGTATCATCTGAATGATCTTTATTTATTTTTGTAACCAATCCATGACTTTCCTGTGAGAGACAATGGAGGTCGTCAGGACACCTGCCTCTCCCAGATGCCAGTCCTTGATTTCCAGTTTATCCAAGCAGCTGAGGCTGAGGGAGCTGAGTGGAGCTAGATAAGAAAAACATGTTTTAGTCAGAGAATAATGTCTTTTTAAGTTATGTCTTTTTCTGGTTCAATGTATGCTGCCATCGGATGCACAAACAACTCACGAAAGCTGAAAGATTTTATGAATGGAATCTGTTTTGAGTACAAATGGACTCTCAAGACATATTGTCCAGCACCATATGTGCTTCATTCAGTAACCAGGGACAAGATGAAAACAAGGGAATAGTTAGCCGAGCTGAAAACATTCTCTGAAGAGAGTTTACATTTGTTCTTTTCACTTCATCGACTAAAAACCAACGGAGTTACACCCAAACCCAGAGTTGTTCTTGAGTTATGAATAACCACTAGTCAAGAAGAGGTGAAAGCTCACCAGGCACAAGGTTAAACTAACATTGGTGTGGTATCTTTATGCTAAATAAATTGATAATGGCAACCAAAAACCTGACTTGTTTTCCACTGTTTATCTAGATTGCAGTGTTGATACTTCTGACACCATGACAGCTAACATTACCATATTGGCTTTGACCTCTGATGTTGAAAAGCAAGGTGAAGAAGAGCCTCATAAGTAAACATAACTAACTTTAGTGTGACATGATATCTATTCTGCGTGTATTGACAGTGTTGGAGAATAACTAAATGGATTTGGGAATACATATTTAAAATACAAAATAGCCTATGAGTAATTGTATGTAAATACAGTTACAATTTAAATGGGTGTTATTCAGAATACAGTTACACTGATCATTTGAAGGAATTACTTTTTAGATCATTCTAATATGATTGTCTAGGCTTTTCAAACTCAAATTCAAATATTTTTATAATCAAATCTTGTATGCATGTCTCAGCTAGCCTACCTCCTTTGTCTTTCTCTCTCTTTCTGGTTATAGATAGCCTACATCAAAAACCTCTCCGTAAAATCATGTTTGTTGTAGGCCATTAAGGCCTCTACTCAGCCAGCATGTTCTTGGCCAATCATAGGTTCAGGTTTCTTGACAGATTGTTCAACAAACAGGCATGCAACTCCCCTTGTATTGGTAAACTTTCATTGTGTTGCCTGATTTTTAAAAATCAGTGGTATTGCTGGCAGTGATTTAGCCTATGCACAGACAAAACATTGCTGTTGTAGGTTCTTTGACACAATGGCAATGATGTTACATCAATCTATCCTATAACGTGGGGTTGTGGGTTTTTGCTGGCATTGACTGTTGGTCTCATAACCTCTGACATAAAGACTTGATTCACACCTAATAATATGTAAGACAACACTGATGTAATCCAAAAATATTTAGAATACGTTACTCACCTTGAGTAATCTATCAGAATACATTACAAAATACTTTTTAGGGCATTCATGGATATATTTTAAAAGTGACTAAGCTTTCCCTGATACAGTGGACACTGAATCACAGGCAGGTCGGACCAAGTTCACTTTCAGTTTTATTTCCAAACCAGAAATCAAACAAAACAAGCTTTTCAGCTAACTTCAAGGATTTTCAATGTCCCAACACACAGACATGATTTCAGCCAGGGGAAGACCTTCACTTTCTGCTCCTCTCTCCCTTTTATCTGCTCCCTCTCACTGCACACAAACACACTCAGACAGCACATTAATTCACAACAGGTGCTTCTACTTTGCCACTCACCTTCCCAGACTTTTCTCCATTGATAAACCAACACTTGACCATGACCCCGCTGTGACATGCCCCCACTGCCTGACTCAGGCTGGGGAGCCGTATGGCCTGGAGCTGATTTTGAACTTGAAGTGGGCCATAAAATGAGGACTTTATCTCCCGGTGCAAATTTCCTTAGCTATGCCCCTCTGTTGTACAGGTGAGCTTGATGTTCTTGGGCCTGTAGTAAATTCTCCTGGGTTATGTGACTCAGTGCATGGAGTTTTAATCTCAGGTCAAGAACATATTGAATTTCATTTTTGGTTTGAGAAGGCTCCTCCTCCCAATTTTCTCTAATTATGTCTAAGACACAACAGGGCTTGCACCCATACAGCAATTCAAATGGGGAAAACCCAGTGGAGGCTTGTGGGACCTCGTGCACTGCAAACAACAGAGGGTCTAGCCACCTATCCCAGTTTTTAGCATCCCCTTGAATGAACTTATGAATCATATTTTTACATGTCTGGTTAAATTGTTTGATCAGCTCATCTGTTTGCAGATGATAAACACTCGAAGGACTCGATTTACTCCCCATTAATTCATACAATTCACACAATGTGTGTGTGACATGAAAACAGTGCTTTGATCAGCCAGGATTTCTTTCGGAATCCCAACTCGGGAGATAATGTGGAAGAGTGCCTCCGAAAACTACATACTGAGATATTGCAGAGAGGCACTGCTTCTGGATATTGTGTTGCATAATCCACTATGACTAACACAAAGTGATACCCGCATACAGATCAATCTAATGGCCCGATGAAATCCATGCCAATTCTTTTGAAGGGGATCTTGATGAATGGGAGGGGGTGCAATGGCACTTGTGGTGTGGCCACTGGATTCACCAGCTGGCATTCACGGTATGCCGCACACCACCTGAGGACATTGGCATGAATCCCTGGCCAATAGAAATGGGCAATGAAATGACCGTGTTTTATCCTGCTCCAAATGCCCAGCCATAGGATTATGATGAGCCACATGGAATAAAAGTTCCCTACGGCTCTTCAGGACCAACAACTGTGTCATCTTTTCTTTCATTTGTGTGTCCTGTGTCACTCAATAGAGCCTATCCTTAATTATACAAAAGTACGGGAAGGAAAGCACAACATTAGGCTGGAGGATTTGGCCATCAATTACTTTCACTTGGTCAAAAGCACGTCTCAGAGACTCATCACATGCCAGCTCCAATAGGAAATCCCCTAAGTGGTTCCCCAGAAAGGGAGAAGGGTTCTCCCCACTCTCAGTGTCATCATGACGCAGAGCTGACGTGGATGCGCCTAAGACTGCTTGCCCAGTCAATGTTGTGGCAGGATTCCCCCCATGATGTGATACTGCAGGATCCACCCACTACTATCTGTTTCATTAATGTTTTAAAGCCGGGCCAATCAGGTCCCAAGATCAGCAGATGGGTGAGACTCGGGCTAACCGCTGCCTCTAAATTATGCTTTTCTCTCCGGAAATTAATACTGATGGGCGTTAGCAGATATTTGTGTAACCATCTTTTAGTCATCTTTGATCTTACCTACCTAGTAGTTAGCATTAGCTACAAATGTCAACACAGTGGAGCGGAAGAAAAAGACCAGCTTCCGCTATGACGCAGCAATGAATCATGGGAAAGGTCAGAGTTTGGGAAAGTTGTGGATAAAATGAAATGTGTTTCAGCAGATTGTTGTGATCCTGTTTGTGGAAGACACTGATGTTAATTTGAGGTGCTGGAGCCTTCTCCAGGGTCAGCTTCTGAAATGAGCTCCTGTAATGTTTTCACATATATTAGGAGGTGCTTTACTTCCTGCAGCATATAATCTAAAGGGAAAGTACCATCCCAATCCCCCTGAAAGCCTCTGTAACCAGAACTAGTAGGACTCAAGCTGCTCCTGTAGAGACAGATTGCTGGGAAACGACGGTAGGATTGGAGGACAATGTGTCTCTATGGTGTGTGAAGCAGAAGTAGGTGGAGGAGCAGAGTAACAGGCAGTTTTGAGGTTAATGATTGCAATCCATGATTTCTGCTCGACCTTACTCTTGGCCTGGAAGTAGAAGAGTCTGAAGTCTGCGGTCCTGAGGAACAGCACATGGGGCCTCTTTCCATCATCTACAGGATATGCCATGGCATGATACAGGCTAATGGCATTCTTGCTGTCGGCCTTGCACAAGTCAGATGTGTCTTTTTATAAATTCAGAACCATGCCTTTTAGAACTGCAATAAATGGCTTCTATTCTCTCTGGCCCTTTCTAGTTTTTCTCTCATTCTAATTCAGAACTTTTTTGAAGATGAGATTTCCTGTTTTAAAGACGGTGGCAGTTGGATTGTTGTCAGTCAATGGAATCGATGTTTCCTACATCTACATTTTACTATGAACATGTTAAGCAGCTTCGCTTTGATCGATTTAGAAATGTTCTACAAGTGTATTGGAGTATAGCGAATGTTGCAATACACACTGTTTAATTTCACCAGTTTCACTGTGCAAAACAGGATAAGTATATGGGCTTTGCCTATTTCTCACCACTGCCATAGGGGATGGCATGTTGGTTGCCCTGTACGCGGTAGCATTACTCAATAAATCTATAGACGTCATATCATGAAAATTTGTGTGGCTACGCTTATGATGTTGGTACCACACAGCAATGTGTGATACCTTCTTGGCAAGATGCCCTGTTGAATCAGTGGCACAGCAGTACTGAGACAACCACAGGAGCATCTTGTTGCTGTTGCATGATGGCCGTTGGCTCAAATTGAGCTCATCTGCCCTTTGACAGGTCTTGCTTTTCTTCCTGCTGGGAGTCATGCCACCCTCCTCACCAGCATGATACTGGTGGGGGGAGCCAGTTTAGTCACCAACCACCTGACCATGCAGCAGGTAATACTAGGTTACAATGTTACCGGTAGCAGGATCAGTTATGACCTGACCTGACCTGACACTGTTCAGGTTCACTATAAATTCTTCACAAGTAATTTTCCTACCTTTGTGACCACCATTAAGATCAGCATTCAGTCTAATCATGGCTGAGCTCAGGTAGTACACTGTAGTGCTACCTGAATTTGAGTGAATTTGAGTGGTTGTGCAGTACATGTAAGGTACCGATGAGCGAAGTGAGCTAAAAGGAGATTCTGAATCTCAGATTCATCCTCTGGCCAAAATATGCGAAGGAATGATCAGAGAGCCTTGTCCAGAGAGCTTGATCTGAAACTAAAGTATGTCATGTAAGCTTTCACAGTTGCCTCAGCTAATTCCTGATCCTCACTCAGCCGCTGGATGGTCTCTGGTGAACTGGACGCTTCTTAGTGATAGAACTTGGTTTTGCACTTCGGAATGTTTTTCTCACTTCCTTCTGAAGGGTTCCATTTCCTGCTCCTTTGCTCCAGTCAGGAATTCTTTCCAAGCTGTATAGTTATTCCATAGATTTGTCACCCAGTTCAGGGCTGATGACCAGATTGTCCCCAATGTATTTCAGTCCTGCAGCAGGAAATAAGCTGCAACAATTAAGCTCGTGTGCTGTGCAGCCATATTTATATTCGCGTCTCCTTTGTTGTGTCATCACTCATGTCACAGGCCCATTAGATGATGTAACGGCCTTGGTCCACCATGGGTGATGCCGGTGCTCCTCACTGTGGTCTGCAGTGAGCTCGTTGCTCTTTTAACATCAGGGTTGTCCAGCGCTCTGTGCAGCAGTGCTTCTGTGCTTGGTGCGGTGTTCCGAGCGATGTTGTCAGGTGGCATTGCGGTGGCTCTGCAGGTGGTTTGGGACATACCAGCACTCTGTGCAGTGGTGCTTCTGTGGTTGCTTTGTACATTCCATGGTGTGGTGTTCTGAGTGATGTTGCCTGGCAGTTTCACGGCGGCTATGCAAGTGGTATGGGATTTATCTTTGTATGCCTTTTGGTGGAACTGTGGCAGCTACGCCATTGGAATTGCATCCTTACCCTATTTTGGTGGACTTTTTTTCTCTGATTTAAAGCGACCTTGGGTGTGAGAAAGGCATTAGATAAATTGAGCTTATTATTATTATTAGCACCATCCCAAATTGAAACGTTCAGTGACATAATCGAGGCGGCTCTCTGGTGCTGGAGCAAGCATTTGGGACAGTCCCCGAGACTTTGGTCCAATCCTGGACGCTCCCCGTGGTATTCTCGTGATACAGAGACAGGAAGTGCAAGTGTATCTCACTGGGCTGCGACAGCCTGCGACTAGTTGGAGACACAACAATTGTGATAAAATATGTGAATTAGCGACAATTTTCCCTTGGAATCACACTGAATTGATATTCACATATTTTATTGCAATTGTTGTGTCTCCAACTCGTCACAGGCTGTCGCAGCCCAGTGAGATACTGGCTGAAGAGCTCGCACTTCCTGTCTCACGGAAACTGACTTGAGAAGGGTTCGTGACAGCTTTGCGACACCAGCGATGCATTTGAGGCTATTTTGAGAGAAATTTTGTCGCACTAATTTTTTGAACATGTTCAAAATATCAGCGATGAAGGAGCGACACTTTGCGACTCATGCGAAGAAATTGAGAAGCCCCGCGAATGTTTCAAGACACTTTTGAAACTCTCTTGCGAATTACATTCGCAATTTGTTGCAAGCTGTCGCAGCCCAGTGAGATACTGGCTGAAGAGTGATTAGTTACTTTTACAAATTACTACCTTTAAGAAGTAATCAAATTACTTTACTGATTACTTGCTATCAAAAATAATTAGTTACACTACTCGTTACATTACTCATTACATTACAGTGAACTGTTACTGTATACCCAGAAAGATTTTGTTGTTAGCTGTCCAGATGTCAGCTCTGGCGGACACAAAGTTTCTCTGAGTGTGCCCTTCAAATTAGATTCCATCACCGCATATTTGCTCTCGAGGTCGTCAGCAAATGTTTTTCTCTGGAGCAGCCTAGCATTGCTCTTCCTGGGTATTTTCTCTATAATGCGTCAAAATGTGGGTGAGTCAACAGTAGAAACAGGTCACATCTCTTCTACAATATAGTCAGCAACGAGCTTATTCACATCCTTTCCACTTAACTTCTTTCTACCACCGTTTTCTGTTCTGAAGTCCAGTTTTTGTTGTTTAGCCGGTGTACACACATCTCTATCAGCACCTGCGTTTTTCCCACAAGTTTCACATTGCTGTGTTGCTGCATCAGATGCTTCAATAAACTCTAGGATGTACAGTATTTTTCACAGTTGAAAGCATTTTGTTGCTCGACTGACAGAGTTTACAATGGATGACAGTGTTCTTTGCGTCTCTGGTCGTCACAAGTTCATTGTTTTTCTGACCTGCTGCACATTCACGTCATATTAAGATAGCCTATCTAGGACACAATTCAAATTGCGTTCGGGTAACGAGGTTATACTTGGATTAGTAACTGTAATGTAATTACCATTTTAGAAATTGTAATCTGTTACATTACTTGTTACTGCGGAAAGTATTCAAATTACAGTAACGCATTGCTGCCCAACACTGGTCCTGAGCATTTTGTGATGTTGATAAATGTAAATGTTATCACTATTACCCCCTTTACACCAAAGCCATCTAGGTGCAAGTTCTCAGCTGGAGCTACTACCAGTTCAGAGTTGGTTCACATTTACCCTTTTTCCACCAAAGTAGCTCTAGAGTCAGTTTGGAGCTTTTCGATAGCCAAATAATCGACTCTTGGCCAGGAAAACTGGTTCCAAAGCAACACCAACTCTTTGCTGGTCTCGAAACAAGAACCGCTTATGCCAGGGGCTAAGAGGGGTATCAACAAGACCAGCTAAAACTTAACTAAACTAGAAGGGCACTCAATAGAGTGCATACCTCTGTCAAGCCACATATTATCCACATCAAAGTCAAATCACTTGAACCTTGGATAATACTAAAGCTGTACACCAAATTTCATCAAAATCCATTCACTACTTTTTGAGTTACATTGGGAACAAGCAAACAAACAGACAGACAGAGGTGAAAACATAACCTCCTCCAACAAAGTTGATAGAGGTAATAAAAACAGATCTAGTGCCACATCTATCCTAACTAATCCAAAGAATATTTATTTAAAAAAGAGATGATGTAGTCCGCCATTGCTGTTGTTCTGCTTGGCACTAACAGTGCTAGCAGGGCAGGTCAGGAGCTAGGAATCTTAGAAGGTTCGTGTTGGTGGAAAAGGGGTACTTGTGAACCTTTTAAGAACTGATTTGCTTTTCCACAGGCTAGGGAGCCACCACAGAATATGTTTCTGCCTTCCCAGCAATGCTAACAGCAAGCACAGCAACAACAATAGTGAACTACAGGATTAGACTAGAAGGGTATTTGGTAGAGTCCAGACCTCCATCAAGCCACATATTATCAACATCAAAATCTAATCACTTGAACCTTGGGTAATACTAAATCTGTACACCAAATGTCATCCAAATCTGTTCACTACTTTCAATCCAGGAAAAAAATCAATCCAGGATCCACATACATATCTGGATTTGCATCAAAATCTAAATGATTGTTCCTTGGCCCATGGCTCACCTTTCCTCCAAATGTAATGAAAATCCATTCACTACTTTTTGAGTTACGTTGGGAACAGATTTTTAAAAATGGAGGCGAAAACATATCCTCCTCCAACGAAGCTGGCGAAGGTAATAAGTTGTGATCTTGAGGAAACAATAGACAAAAATAAATAACTCATGGCCTTTCTGTGGACTTCCATAGATCTTAGAAACAATTACATTTTGCTTTAAGCTGTGTCCTATGATCACATATACACCGATCAGCCATAACATTAAGACCACTGGCCAAATACCGTATAGCTCCCAATCGTGCCATGAAAACATCTCCAACCCGTCAAGACATGGACTCCACAAGACCTCTGAAGGTGTGCTGTGGGACCTGGCACCAAGATTTTAGCAGCAGAGTCCTTTAAGTCCTATAGGTTGCAAAGTAGGGCCTCCAAGGATCAAAATCGCTTGTCCAGCACCAAAGATGCTTGATTGGATTGAGATCTGGGGAATTTGAGGCCAAGTCAACATCTTGAACTCTTTGTAATATTCCTCAAACCATTCCTGAACAATTGCATGGTGCATTATCCGGCTGCAAGAGGCCACTGCTGTTTGGAAATACCGCTGCCATAAAGGGGTGTGCTTGATCTACAACAATGTTTAGGTAGGTGGTACATGTCAAAGTAACACCCACATGAATGACAGGGCCCAAAATTTCCCAGCAGAACACTGCACAGAACATCACATTGCCTCTAATGGCTTGCCTACTACATGTATTGCATCTTGATGTACCCTCTAACCTAGGTATGCAATGGACACATACCCAACCATGTACATGATATAAATGGAAACATGATTCATTAGACCAGGGCACCTTCTTCCATCACTCCATGGTCCAAATCTGATGTGCATGTGTCCATTATAGGCACTTTCAGTGGTGGACAGGGGTCAGCATGAGTACTCTGACCATTCTGCGGCTACGCAGCCCCACGGGAAGCAAGCTGCAATGTGCCATGTATTCTGACACTTGTCCATCATAGCCAATATTAAGTCTTTCAGCAATTTGTGCTAGAATAGCTCTTCTGTTGACTCAGACTAGACAAGCTAGCCTTTGCTCCCCATGAGCATCAGTGAGTCTTGGGTGCCCATGACCCTGTCGTTGGTTCACCAGTTGTCTTTCCTTGGACCACTTTTGGTAGGTACTAACCACTGCATACCAGGAACACCCCACAAGATGTGCCATTTTGGGGATGCTCAGACCCAGTCATCTAGCCATCACAATTTGGCCCTTGTCAAAGTAGCTCCGATCCTTATGCTTGCCCATTTTTCCTGCTTCCAACACATCAACTTTAAGAACTGACTGTTCTCTTGCTGCCTAATATATCCCACTCTTTGACAGGTGCCATTGTAATTAAATAATCAGTGTGATTCACTTCACTTGTCAATGGTCATAATGTTATGGCTGATCGGTGCAAATTCTGGGTAGCTGATCCAAATGGATTAAAAGTTGTAGCAGTATAGGGTTCTAGCTCATGATCCTCAGTCTCCCCTTGCGAGGAGAAGGGATGCTGAAGCTACTGGTCAGAGGGTCATGTTTGAAGTCATTAATGTGCATGAATTTGAGAGTTTTGGTAAGCCAGTACCAGTCCTCCACTCTGCTTATTGCTTTCAATCCTACAAGACCACAAATGCAACTTGAACTCCAGCCAAGCATCTTCTTTGAAAGCCCCGTGCATGAACTGTCATTTGTTGCAGTGAGAACACCCCCAAGTCATTGCAATCTTCTGCAACTTCAGAAGGAACACAAACTTCCATTCGTTTGATAATCTGGTGCTTTCCTATTAAAGGTTCACCCCCCCATGCCATCTCGTGTCACTAAAGAGATGCATAACCAGTCAGTAGTAACTAATGCACCTGCCAAAGAAGCAATGCCCCCATTTGCCTCTTATAGCCCTCTAGTGGTCAACATGTGAAAGACCACTAGTCACATTTGTAGATAAGAACACTTTTAATGCAGAAGTGATCCTTGCATCTGCTTTTGATTAAGACAAGTGAGTCTAATACATTGTGCTTTGATTTGATTTCATTTTTTTTAAAAGAAATCAAGCACCATTAATTTTATTTTTGTTAAAACAAACCAGTGTGGGGGTGGCACGGTGGTGTAGTGGTTAGCGCTGTTGCCTCACAGCAAGAAGGTCCGGATTCGAGCTCCATGGCCGACAAGGGCCTTTCTGTGCAGAGTTTGCATGTTCTCCCTGTGTCAGCATGGGTTTCCTCCGGGTGCTCCGTTTTCCCCCACAGTCCAAAGACATGCAGGTTAGGTTAACTGGTGACTCTAAA
>JAODVO010000022.1:19084797-19095724 GCA_025400055.1 Notarius lentiginosus
TGGACTGTGGGGGAAACCGGAGCACCCGGAGGAAACCCACAGGGAGAACATGCAAACTCCACACAGAAAGGCCCTCGTCGGCCACGGGGCTCAAACCCGGAACTTCTTGCTGTGAGGCGACAGCGTTAACCACTACACCACCGTGCCACCTGCAGTGGATCATATTATATAAATTTAGTGAATTGATGAATCATTTGCCATGACTTTCGTGAATCAGTATGGGTATTTTTAGCTGTCTAATTTAGCTGAAATTAGCAGTTAAAAATTCTGTAAATGCACAACAACTGGTATCAGTCTTTGCAATCAATTATTTCAGAATCTGTGAATGAAAAAATGTGCACATATTTTGATATCGTTTATCTTCTTTATGATCTTTAAAGTTCTTGTAGTTAAAATGCATTATTGTGCGAGCATGAAGAATACAGAAAGTAGTTGTAGAGTGTAGTTCAGTGAGTTTTAAATGAATAGGCTGTTTTATTTTATTTAAATTTAAGGATTGTTATAAATGAATATTGAAAATGCTTTTATTAGAAGTATTATTGATAAGATATTTATAACACAGCAAACCCAGTCCACAAGGTGTAACTGATAACAAAGTGCAATTTATTTAAAAAAGTAGTGTTTATTAATAAATATATTTTAATTATTTTCCATTCCCAAGGAATGTTTTTGTTTCGATAGCTTGCTAATGTGCATTTTTGTTTCTGTCCTATTTTACTTGTGCATGAGCGTTAGGTTCTTTATTTCATTTGCTCTGCAAATGTGTGCCATTTGTACTTTAATCAAATTATAGAATTTTGTTAGGCAACCTGTTCTGTTTTTATTGCCGTAAAATACTCAAGTTAAAAGTCATCCGTTCATCATACATCCCTTTAGCTGCCATGCGATACACCCAGAAACCACATCACTACCGAGAAACTGTACAAGCAAAATGCGTGAACTTGTGAACTTAAAAAAATTACCTTTATTTTGATGAACCAATAAAATTATGTCAAATATTTACAAATAATTACTTCTTCATTTCACATTACAGGTACATAAATCAATAATACACAAACAACACTCACTCATCTGCACGTACACTTAGTAGCCTATTTACCCTGGACTGATTTCAGGGGTCAGGACGAATGCCAGATAATTCAAATCGACAATTCAAACATAAAATAACCCTGAATATTTGAATAATTAGAATAATCATAACATTAGCAATACCAAAATTATAAACAAACAAACAAATAAACAAAAAAGCATACTATCAGTAACAATTATTTCCAGTTCACGGTCTGACTTGAAAATGTATAACGTATATAACATAAACAAATAAAAATGCGAACAACTGAAAACAAGTGGTATGTTATCTTTGGCAAATTTTGTACCGCAGTAAATACATTCAAATATTAAGACGACACACAGCACGCAGAGGAAAAAAAAAACATTGAGATTCGTTCGTAACTACTAGAAAATTCAATAAAAAACATACACATTTCTTAAACAAGCGATTTATCATTTCAAATTCCTCCATATTTTGATGATCAGGGTTTTTTTTCTTTTCTTTTTTTTAAATGGGTATCTCTAGCTTTGGTGGATGCTACAGATATGTTTCTACACTGAGTGTTTTTTGTTTTGTTTTGAACCGATTGCCATGTTCTGGAGCATTTTCACAGCATCACCGCAATTCTCGACGTTTAACCTTGTTTTGTTTTTTTTTGTTTGTTTTTTTTAGGATTTTTAAAAATGTATTTATTAAAAAAAAATCAGTAAAAAATTTTATCAGTCCCACAGGAACGGGGAAAGGTCTGTTAGGAAATAATTACAGACGGAACTTCGGATTGTTACACAGAAGGCCACGATAAGGTCATTTACCAAGTTGATTTTAATCTGATTATTTTATCAGGAAACCTTATAAATTGACTAGCGGCGGTGTGAAATTGGTCAACTAGGTCAAGGTTATTTTGTTAAGATTTTAAAAAAGGATTTTTTAAATTTTTATTTAAAAAAAATCCCAAGCCCTCTTTTTTTTTAGGATGGCTGCACTGAATTATGGGATTTAATCGGAGAAGCGCTTCATGAATGTCATGTGTTTTGGGTTATTTTCACACAGTAACCAACCTTAAATCAGTTCGATACATTTTGATTAGCCAAGGTCAAATAGACTTAGAGAAACCGAACCTATCAAGATCGAAACAAACAGGATTCCTGCTTGGACTCATTTCTGTGCTTTAACATATAAGCCTTGGGTTCAAAGTGTTAATGAATCCAAAAGAAATCTTGCGAGGGATTTCCGTCAGAGGCACTGATATCCAGTGATATTCTGTAATCGCACGTTTATAGATGGTTAAAGGTTTAAATGGTTAAACTCCACCCTGAAACACATTAAATACAACTCTGATGTTGTATAATATTGTTATTGTTACAATGGCGTTCAATTTGATATTTCGCTGTGAGCTCTTAAAAACCAAAGAGCAAAAGCTTCTTTTCTCACTCACCAATTTCAAGCAACGTTCGTTGTCAGATTAATGAAAAAATCCAGTGGAAAAGTTGTGGTGCAACCATTGGACTCAATGTCCCCCAGAATGCAATGCAGCTACATGATGCAGTTGTGCTGCCTGGCTAGTTAGTGATCTATAAGATGGCAAGTGCGATGACATCGATGGTATGATTTGTAAGCTGATCTGATTGAGCATACTGACCAGAGAGCTGAACAGACTAAAGTACTAAAGCGCCGCTGCATCGCGTTCTTTAGGTACAGATTGTAGGTAATGTATGAAACTGAAATCTTTTGTGTCTTAAATTAAAAACTAGCCGCATACAATAAGGAAAGAGATTCCCTTTGCCATCGACATTCTCGAAGAAATGACCATCTTATTCTAAAATCTTATTTTCCACAGATTTTCCACAAATCTAATTGATACAATCATTGTAATAGGTTTAATCCTAAAGAAGTGGGTTAGGAAGGACTGATGAGATTAGTGCTCACGTAAAAGAGAAGTGGAGAAAAGCGAGAACGTGGCCACCAGGTTTTGATGGCACAGCAGGTTTAGCGTGTCCCCATGGGGAAGGGCGACATGTTCGCGACCCACCAGAGGACAAAAGGACTACATGTGTGTACAGTACGAGTTTGAAGGGGCTGACGGGAAGGGCAGGAACCATACCAGTAAAAGAACACTTTGTGTTACTGTTCAGTGCCAGAACTGTCAATCATCATCCTATGAGCCAATGGGAGCCTTGGGAGAATCTCTCAGGTCAAGTCGATGGCAAGGCAATGTGTTTACAGTTTGATAAAAAAAAAAATACAGGGGCGGTTATTACGCAAGAACCGTGTGTTCAAGGCAATGGAGTCCTTTTATTATATCCGTCAGTATGTGTGAAGGGGCATTACGTATGCGAGTAGATTTACAAGTGAAATGAAAAATGAAGGAAACATGGTATTGCGGTTGCTATTTCTTAACAATTTCCACAAATTAAATGATCTGAATTACACTTTACAAAGGTTAAGGTTAGAGTCGTTACATTTTCTTACACCGTCATCCCTATGGAACTGAATGCAATACAAAAATACAAAATACAGCATCACTATTTCTTGCAAATTTAAAATAAAAAAAAAACATCTGACAGCGCAGTCTCATGATTGCTAATTCGTAGGATAATTTACATGATTCAATTTGCAGCAAGGGGCGGAGTTAACATTTATACCTTTGCTTATAAGTATCACACCTTCATTGGTATGAAATCAAGCAAACTCCAAACACAGCAACGATGCTTGCTGACATTCCCAAGTAACTTTAAACGAAATGAATTCTGAGAGACAAGACAAGACAGTCGAACGATTAAAGATTCGTAAGAATTCACGCCAAGAAATTTACGAATGGTTAAATTACAAGGATAATCAGAGTTTGCAGTTAGGATCATTTTATATAAAAGTGAACAAGATTTTGCACTCATTTTTGTCAAAACACCACAGTGTTATAATACGGTACAGATTTCTACTCGCGACAGACTTGGCCTCGTTTGTTTGGTTTAATCCGTGTGTTCGGTGATTGATTGATTAATTAGCCTCTCTGATTTAAAGATCTGCATTCGTTTTCTTCAGCCTGAAACACACGTCTGGTCAGTGGCACTGGTGGATCTGTTGATTGGCGCGGTCCTATGACCTTGTGTTCGTATTTTAGTGACGCGTGGTCATTCGGGATGACTCGATAGAAAAAGTAAAGGCACTGTCCTCGATTTCAGCTGGTGTATTTCAGGTTCATAATGCCTCAGACTAAAAGGTTCAAAGGTCGCCAGGAGCGTTGTGGCGAACGGCATCAAGGGTTTCTTTAGAGTTGCGTAACACGCAACTTAAGGTCTACGAACGAAGGTATTTCTAATGCTACGTTACAGTTCAGAACATAAAAAAGTGAAAACTATCAGCGTCTTTATATATATTGTATATTCATAGATATAGTATTTTTTTTTCCTCACATTTCACATCAAAAGTTTTGGTGTTTGTGACTACTAAATCTACAATGTTCTCCACTCGGTAAAAAAGCTACTCGGAAATGCACAGCGTATCCAAAAGGGAAAAAAAATCAAGATGTGGGAACACACACCACGAACGATAGCTAAATAAAGGACACGTTTCTTTCCTCATCCACTAGAATCTAAAGTTAGATATGTATACTGGGATCCAAAAAGCTTGCATGGCAGTAAATGATCGCTGTATTGTACATCTTTAACAGGACACACGAGGGACGATTTTGTCAAGATGGCGCTATGTACAGGTTGCGTTTGAGTTCGCTAAGGCCTTCACCACGGTTTCATGCATTGTCTTGGCGCAGAATGAATGAACGAGCACTTGGAGAAAATAAAAGAGAGAGAGAGGGAAGGAAGGAAGGAAGGAAGGAAGAACGCATCGCCGAATGATTTGTCTCCATGTTTACTGTCTTGAATTGGATCTTTGGGGAAGTTCAGGAGACCGACAGCACTTTCTCCAGTGGAGGAAAGAAAAAAATGTCGAAAGGGTACAAATGCTTGTCGTTGGAGTTGTTCCTTCTTAAAGGAACATCGTTTTGTTCAGTTAGTTAAAGGACCTAGCAGATGCAGCGTACACCTTATTCACCTAGATCTAGTACCTTACATCGCTTCTGTCTTGGAGAACCAAAAATGTACATGTACTGTGGTTTGTTTTTTTGTTTTTCCAAAAGGTGAATAACATCATTTCCTGTTGAGGAAGTTCAAGCGAGACAAAATCCCTCCTTAATGAGCTGGCTTAAATTTTTCCTCGGAAATTAGCCAGTCTTATAACGGTTTCAAAATGACCATCATGTTTTGTTCAAATAAAAAATACAGAATTGTGTGTCTGTGTATGCGGCCAAGTAAAAACACAGTAACGTTGTTTGGAAAAAAAAAATGCTACCTGTCTACGAAACCTTTAAATTCAGCCAATTATATTGCCAGAGGCAGTTTCATTAAAAATAGCCATGCTTCTCTTTTCCCAGTGAGCAGTCCTCCGATCTTATCTTATAGGAGCAAAACACTGGAATTGTACCAAAAACAGGCTGAGAATTTAAAAAAAAAAAAAAAACGTCTCCTGGTAGAATTGGAACTTGTGTCCGCGGTAAACTTTTACACATACATTTTTTTTAATATATATATTACTCTGTCTCCATCATAAATAGCTTTAAATCTGACAAACGTACAGGGCATTTTGTACACGAGTTAAGAGCATTTATCTACACAGAGAAAGAGAAGAGGTGCTTTCGACGCTCCGCCTTTTATAAATCACATACAACAATTCTGTGCAGTTCGCAGTATAATATGACTTTGACATATGTAATTTTAAAAAAAAAGCTTCAATTCTTTTTATTACAGCAATGGAATGTTGTGTACGTCATCATTTCATTAATTGCTACCATAGAAAAAGGTGCTTACTAATGTAATGGGATTTTTGGAGATCCCGGTACTAGTGGTGATTAATGTGTGTGTGTGTGTGTGTTTGGTCAAGCAAAAGTTCTGAATAAAAGGACGCAAGCTTCACTGATGTGAAAAAAGACGTAGTCTCTCCCTCTCTCTGTTCGTCTGTCCTCTCCTTCACGCCATGTAGCGCTCCTCCTTCTCTTTTTCACTCCTCCTCTCCTCTCAGTGGCGATCGTAGGCGCTGGCCGTGGCCGTGGCTGCAGGTCCTGAACCCCGTGTGGCTGCGCCGTAGTAATACGGAGATCCTGCAGAACAAAACAGCGTCCATTATTCAGATTAGCATTAATCTGGGCTCTGAGTCTGGGCTGTGTGTTAGGGGTGAGCTTTTTTTAAAAATGAATCCTATATAGTACTCATCTACAGTGTCTATAATCTACAATTTTAGATTTGTATCAGGTTTTTTGTTTTTTTTCCCCACAAATTCAAAAAGCATCTCAATATCAGTGTCGATGTGAAGAGTTCAGGGGCAAAAAACGGCAACTCAACAAATTATTATTATTATTATTATTATTATTATTATTATTATTATTATTATTATTATTAAAGCAGATACGCAGAACCATGGCCTCACTTTTTGTTTATAAATGCATTGAGACCTCAAGAATGGCATAGGAATAGTTTTAAGCGTTAACAATAAATCTAATCTAGTAATTTTTACGATTAAAGTGATTCATAGAGGTAGCAGTCTGAGTGAATGACCTCAACATCTGTGATGTCACAGCAGGAAGTCTATCGGTCTCATCGCCATTTCCGCTACAGTAAAACACAGAGCTGACTGCAACTCCAATCCTCCATTTTGAACTAATTTATCGCCATGCCACGTAGATGTGTTGTTGGTGGGTGGAGCAACACGACAGAAAGTGGATTTATGTTGCATTCATGGCCCAAGAATGTTCAAACTGCAAAGATTTGGACGGATTTGCGAGAAGTTCACGGGCACATCGGGCGGCTATGAAGTGGTCTCTCCTCTGCTCTGCACATTTTACTGAAGACTCGTACGAGACCTCTGATCTGTTGAGGAGCGTTGGCTATAAGCCTGTATTGAAAGAGGGTGCAGTACCAACAATTAAAGGAAAAGAAAACTACAAGAAAAGGAAAGTAAGTTCAGTTGCACCAGTTCTCCCGGAGTGTGAGCCAAGGGTTGTTGCTAAAACCCGGAACGGGATGGGACGTGACATATTATTGCTCGGGCAGTGACCTCCCCGCGGTTGTTGCTAAAACCGGTGATGTCCCGTCCCGGGTTTTAGTAATTGCCTGAGCCGAGCAGTAATGGCGGAGTACTCAGTATGGAGTACCGAACTGAAACAAGGTGATTTGACATCGAATATTGAACCGAAAATGGTGGAATCGGTTCTCGATGCACCGCGGTAAACCGTTGCACCTCTAATGACTATATCTAATGTTTTACTGTATGTACACAACAAATGTCAGAGAATAAGATCTCTAAGACATTATCAGCAATAGTCAGATTCATGCATGTGGGTAGAATGCCTTATTGGTAAGAGAGGTCAGAGGAAGATGGTTACACTGGTTCAAGCTGACAGGAAGGGTACAGTAACTCACTCTTTGCAACAATGGTGAGCAGAAAAGCATCTCAGAAAACACAATCCATTGAACCTTGAGGTAGATAGGCTACAACAGCAGAACAACATATCAAGTTCCACTCCTGTCAGTCAAGCAAAAACTTTTTTCCACCAGGACAGTACCGGTGCCAGAGCAAAGCCAGTTCTGCCTTGGAGCCTTTTGAGAACCTGTCCAAATTTCAACAGGTTTGAGAACCGAATGGTACATAGTGGAATTTGGGGTTATTTCCGTTTAAATGTTACCAGGGTAACATTTATGGTAAAGTCTCACATCTCGATATGGTAGCTTGTTTGTGTCTGTATGACTTGCAATTGCAGCATCAACCTGTATATGTGTGTGTGTGTGGGGGGGCTGAACAGCGCAACTTGAGACTTCAGTCTCTAGGTAGCAAGGCAGTTATAAGTCCTATTGCTGTCTAACCACTTCTTTCAGGCTAAGCCAACTTCACCTCCCAGTGGCGCAACTCAGGATTCTTGGCCTTACGGCTGGGTAACTAATGAAGCTCTGGCTAAGGGTGAGGTCCCTGACAGGAATCTCCAGGGATATGGGGCTCATACGGCTCCCTCTGCATCAAGTCTGCTTCGGTCAATTTGGGCGTCATCAGCAGTGTGCTTTGGAGTGCCTCCCTGAAGGGTGTTCCCCTCAAACGTAGTCGCAGGTTCCAGCCATTCATTGTAACCAAGCCTGCTCATTCAATCTTCTCAACTTGTCTTGCCATCAGATCTAATGTTCGCTTGGCCAAGTGTGTGGAGCAGTCACTGTGCACCAGCTGCCTCGCCTTAATCTCCTCATGCACAAGTTTTTTTTTTCCAGCCTATCGCCATCATTGTAGACGATGGACAACTACAACAAAAACAACAACAATGTGTGTACGTGAGTGTGAAAAAGAAAAATGAAGAGACAGACAGAAAAGGGAGAAAGGAGAAAAAATAATTCCAGCTGCTTGCTTGCTTTCAGATTTCCGACTGTGGCAAAACACGAGCAAGTTGCACATGCAGCTTTGCAACACACTCTGCCAACCTCTACTGGATTCTGTCCACCATTAAAAGCTTTCGCTTTACAACCAAAACCATCACACAACTTTGAGCAAAAGACATGGTCTGTGGTGTTGAGCTAAAACTGTCCCATGGTGAAAAGAGGGACACACACGTTAAGCATCAATAACCATGCCAAGGTCAAAATCACATTTTTCCCCAATGTGATAATTGATGAAGCTTTTAGCCTTTATCTGCATGGTGTATGCATTTTGCTGATGCCACATAAGTGGCTGAGTGAATAATTATATGAATGACAAAGGATGTACCTGTACAAATATGACATAGTTAAGAGGTATTAAGGTTCCTTTAGTAAATAATATGGATGTATTTTATTCAGAAATGAATCTGTGTTTCCTGATGAAGTATTCAAATGCATTTGAATCAGAATAAAGTAGAAGGGTTTTTTTTTTAATTTACCTGAATTAGTCTGCATTACAGACAGTAAAAAGAGATTTGTTAGTGACTATTGCCAATTACAGGGGGAAGTATTTTCATTCGGTTAAACTGCCAAGCAGAGACAGGAAGAAAAGGAGTGAACAGGAAAAGAATAATTTATCATTTGAATTGTTGCCTAATAGCCTATTATTTGCTTTCTTTCAATACTGACTAATCTCCTCAGTGCTGAGACAAAGCTTTGGTTTAGTTCTGTTTAGTTTGGAAAATTGGGTAGGCAAGATGTAATGTCTGACACGATAGACCACAGACATTGTCTGCCGACATATGGACAATATCTGAGCTTGGGTTCCTAATGTGATATTTACTGTGAAATTCATCACTCACGGAAACAGAGGGAGTTCTGAACTTGATACATTCAATATGGCTTGAACTTGTCCTCAACAGACACTATGATTCATCACAGTGGTTAAACACTGGGCCAACTTTCAGTTAGCCTGCACAAGCAGAGATCTATCAAGGAGATAGCGGTGTTCTTGTTTTGTGCCATGCACTAGCCTTCTTCTGGTTGACAGGGCAGGATCAGAGAGATCTTTTGGAACCCACTCATGAAGTGATGAAATGCAGCATCCTATGAAAACTCTAGGGTCAAGGTTGGTCAGAGAGAAGAGTATGACTCTCTCTCTCTCTCTCTCTCTCTCTCTAGGCTATTTTCCACTACAGGGCCTGTTCTGAGCACTTGGAACATTTGAAGTAACCATTCTAATGGCATTTGCACCTGGACATAGTTTGGCATAGAGTGCCTCCAGTATATGCACAACATGGCATCCTTAGCATTGCATAAGCATGCTCAAAGCAGGATGTCAGCTAAATGTCCTCTTGACTTGGATGAAATATTTGCTGTAATGATGTTAATTAGTCCAAAACACCCATACATAGTATCAGACCACAGAAAGATGACTGACAACAACTGCTGCATATTTACTATATGTATCGTACACCATACCTGATCCACTGTCACAGGCATTTTATCTCTGAAGTTTTTCTTCGGTACTTATTGGTGTTTGATATAGCCTCACTTGATCTGATGAGAAAGCACCCATAGTAATGTCTCTGGGGTAATGATCCATATGATATTCTTGTGGATGTGTGTAAATTTGGTCACATTGATAGGTAGCTCGACAGATTGGTAGATTTGTAGAATAAAAATAGAAAACTAGAAAATCAATATTAAAAAGCACCGTTTTCCTCAACAGGCATTTGGTTGAGTTTTTTTTTTTCTTCATCCAGGACTTGAATAGCTTGCTTTCTACCACCTACAGAATAGCTTGCTTTAATTACTTATAAGCCTTGCTTGGGCAGGGTAAGTAATCTGTAAGGACTGTACTGGCAGAGGAAATTATATGAATTCATACCTCTTTTATCTGTCTTTTTTTTTCCAGGGACCCGAGGGCCCTCCAGGACTCAAGGTATAGTTGAAGTAATTCTTTTCAGGCCTAACTGTGGTTCTTATTCCAATGAGTCATATATCATGGAAATTGGGTAATGTATCACAAGGTTGGTTTAAAATGAAGGTTAATACTAGAGGTACATACTGCCTGAATTGTTGTGATCAAGAAAATATTTGATTGAGCAAACTACGGCCTATACTTGCAAATTACTGAACAGCATGTCAAGTAACCATTTACTGCACAGTTTGCCATGCAAAGAAGAAATGTAAAATGCACATATTTTGTACAAAACCTAATGAACAGAAAATATAAAGAGATATTACTAGTCAACAAGTTAATAGTTGTCTAATTCAGCATCTAATGATTGGATAACAAACATCCCATATCTTGCATAGGAGATTCTATTGATACACTGAGACATAATGTAACAATAGAACAGTAATAGCTAACTGCAACATGCAGAGCTGTAAACATGCTATAGCAGCAGAATCCATAGTAGAGTTCTGT
>JAODVO010000022.1:21203101-21215579 GCA_025400055.1 Notarius lentiginosus
GGAGTTGACCAACACACACTTAAGACTGGTGTGCTTTATCAATAAAGTGATTTTGATTTCAAAATAGTATGTGACTTTCTATATGGTTATCAAATTTGTTTCAAAAATAAATTTGGTGTTTCTAGTTGTACACCTTAGGGACTTCATCATGTTTAATCCAGCTCTAAATGGTTGGACCCCTAAAAACAATTTTGGGATAATGTCAGAAACTGTTCCAACAGGTCTGTGAAGAAGTTTGATATCAACCTATCTAATCTTGAAACAGTAGCATATTTTTAAGCACTTGTGGCGTGTGGTGAGATCGTTTTACTTCACTGTTTGACTGTAATTTTATTCTGGTGAGCATTCGATAGTGAAAGTGGGTTATGATTTCGTTATCTGGAACACATTCCACATTCTAGATGATTATTGAGTTACTCATTTCCAAGTGGTTTCGTAGTCCGATGCAGCTATGTTAACAGAGCTTCTTCATTCTCTCTTTCTCTGTCTCTCTCCAATCATGTTATGGCTGGTTTAACATTTTACCAAATCCAACTGGGATGGATGCAACCTCTGAAGGTCAAAGTTCAACAGAAAACACACAGAAATCCCTTAGAGATTCCTAAAACAGCAGCGGCAGCAATGTACATTACACCAACCCCTCTAATCACTCCACCCATCGGTCGCTATACAGGGTATTCAACAATAGAGGGGTAATTAAAGAAAGAGCCATGGTTGAAGTACAAGGGAGATTGCAAAAGAGAACATTGTTACAGTAGGATAGCTCCAGGGTATGGTCACAGCGGCATCCTTCAAGGAAATGAAACACTGGAGTGGGTAAACAAAACAGCTGAGCTCAGGATTACACTCTTTTACAAGCAGAACAATAACAGCGCTAGTATTATATGGCAGCGTTATTATTTAAATCCTGTGTGATTATTTAAGAATGGAATGGATGTGTGTGGCTCTTGCAGAAGCTTCAAACGTTGAATCGCCTTAGTGTTAATCAGCAACTCGTGATCCAGAGTTCTGTGAGCAATAACGCCCAACATGTGTTACAAATAAAAGGTAAAATTCTAATAAATTCAGGATTAGATGGCACATTTCTTTTTCTAAAAAGTGCACAGGCCCTTTCAATGAGACTGACAGGTATACAGGCCACACTTCTTTCACTAAGACTGACAGGTACTCAGGCCACACCTCCTTTAGTGGAACTAAGGCATGCCATAGGCAAACAGACCACGCCTCTTTCACAAGGGACTGACAGGTACACTAACCACACCGCCTTCATAGGGACTGACAGGTACACAGACCATGCCTCCTTCACAAGGACTGACAGTTACACAGGCCACACCTTCTTCACAGAAACTGACAGGTGCACAGTCCATGCTTCCTTCATAGGGACTGACATGCACACAGGCCACGCCTCCATCAATAAGACTGACAGGTACACAGGCCATGCCTCCTTTACTAAAACACAGATACACAGGTCACACCTCCTTCACTGAGACTGATGGGTATACAGGCTACAATAATGTATTAACAGTCACAGCAATAGAAAGAGATGGAAATTTCCAGAATTCCAGCTCAATAATGGGATCAGATGATTTACACAGCAGTATTTCAGTCCAGATGTGAAGTTAGACGTCTCCTCTGCGCTCGCTCTCCAAACATTTGCACAGGCCACGTCTCAGGGCTCTATTTCCATCCTAAAACATGCACAGCTGCTTGTACTGAGCTAGAAACACTGCTTGCGAGTGTGTGTGTGTGTGTGTGTGTGTGTGTGTGTAGTAACCTCCTGACAGGACAATAAAACTTTCACTCTGAGTTCCTGGCTGACCTTTGACCAATGACATCACTCTGAGCAAAGTTTAAGGGGTGGAGGACTAACGATGCTCTTTCACAGACAATAACAATAACTAATACATTTAATACATGTATTAATAATAAATATAGCTTCCAATTGACCTCTGACCTGTTCCATCACTCTAAGCTGCGTTCTGTTACAGATTGTGATGGATTTTGTGAATAAATCCCTGATGGGCCGTGTGTGCGTGTGTGTGTTTAAAAGAGATTGGCTGGCAGTGAAGGAATAATGAAAAACCGAAAAGCAAACAAGTGGTGAAAGAGTCATTGGGTTCAGGAAAACATTCCTGTCACTCCTCCAAACACACACGGCCTTCAAAGTGGACAAGGACACCAGTGATGACGCTCTCCCACATACCTCACTTCTGTTGACACAAAAATAAAAACACTTGAAGCACACTTTCATACACACCATCTGTCATGTTTGGACAAATTAGTGGTGCGCTAACATTTATGGTTGATTCAACAGACAGAATATTGAGAGTATTCCCAAACAATGCTGGCTAAAGAACTTTTGAGAATATTCCAAAACAAAACTAGCTAGTGATCTTTCCAGTGGATACTCCACTTATTATTTGCTTAATTAAATCCCCAAAATATTTCATAAAATCTTGATTTTATATCTGGACACAATTCTCAGAAATAATCTTTCTTGTACTATTTCATAAGATTTCCCAGTTTCGCAGTAAAGACTTATCAGGTTACATAACCTCATTAGCAGATTAGTGCTAACATCGTTAATTGCACTGAAACCTTTTTATAAGACAAATAGGCTGAGTTGCGGTTAAGGTCTCCAATTGCAATGAGACCTTTAGCCCATATAAGCTGTTTTGATCCTCTGTCAGGACAGAGGTACTAATTCTGACAGCTAATCACTAATTCTGACATGCTAAATGTTTTCAAGGAGGAAGGACTATAAAAACAGCAGGGCACTCTAACTGAGCCCTGCAGGCTTTGTCTTTTCTACAAACATGAACTATCTAAGGTTATTGTGGGATATTCTGTAATAAGCATAATTATGTTTTTTTTTTTACATTCAGCTGCAATAAAAATTTGGAAGTATATGGAAGTCTATGAAAGTCTATGAAAGGATAAGGAATGCGAGAAAGTCTGTGGAAGCATGAGGAAGTCCACAGAAGTCTAAGAAAGTATGAGGAAGTTTATGGGAGTATACGAAGGTCTATGGAGGTATGAGGAAGTCTATGGGAGTATGAGGAAGTCTATGGGAGTATGTGGAAGTCTATAGGAGTATCATGAGGTATGAGGACATCTATGGATGTCAATGGCAGTATGAGTCTATGGGAGTATAAAGAAGTATGAGGAATTCTATGGGAGTATGAGGAAGTATGAGGAAATCTAAGGGAGTATGAAGAAGTCTAAAGGAGTATGAGGAAGTCTGTGGGAGTATAATGAGGTATGAGGAAGTCTAAGGATGTCAATGGAAGTCTAAGGAAGTATGAGGATGTCAATGGCAGTATGAGTCTATGGGAGTATAAAGAGGTATGAGTAAATCTATGGATGTCAATGGCAGTATGATTCTATGGGAGCATAAAGAACTATGAGGAAGTCTATGGGAGTATAAGGAAGTATGAGGAATTCTATGGGAGTATGAGAAAGTATGAGGAAATCTAAGGGAGTATGAAGAAGTCTAAAGGAGTTTGAGGAAGTTTGTGGATGTCAATGGAAGTCTAAGGAAGTATGAGGAAGTCTATGGGAGTATAATGAGGTATGAGGAAATCTATGGATGTTAATGGCAGTATGAGTCTATGGGAGTATAAAGAAGTATGAGGAAGTCTATGGGAGTATAAGGAAGTCTAAGGAAGTATGAGGAATATATATATTGATATACAAAAGCATCAGGATAGTATATGAAAGTATTAGGAATTATATGGATATCTGGAAGTTGATAGAAATATAAGGAAGTATATGTAAGTGTATAAATAGTATAAAGAAGTGTATTGTTATATGGATGCACCATTCAGTCGCTGTCCTCAAATTCACATCTCTCTCTTGCTCTCTCTCTCTCCCCCCATCTCTTCCTTCCTCCATGTTCATCTGTTTGTTTTCCATCTAATAAGGCCAGCTGGAGTGTGTTTATAGGCAGTTGATGCTTTTGTGTAGGCATCAAGGCCATCAGTGTTATAATAGTGTGTAGACAAGGCTGAAGGACACAGCATGTCTGAGCACACACCCGAGCCATGGAGTCAGACGTAAACATACTCACGCTGTCAGTGCAGCCTGTCTGTTAACACTGATGGCGTGCTTCAGGGGTGAGGCGAATGATCCATTCAGCAGCTTTTATAAAAGTAACAGAAACAACAACAAAAATATAAAACTATGCAACCAGAATGCGGCTGAGAGGACAAGGAGGCATTTCTTTTTCTCTCTCTCTCTCATACACGTGCATGTGCACACACACTGCGGTGATGATGCAGCACTTTCTTTGCTCCATTCAACTGCATCCAGTGATGTTTAATGATTCTCTCTCTCTCTCTCACACACACACAGTGTTAACTACACAGGGAACTTAAACTCCCACAAACTCCTCATCATCATCAGTCCACTGTGAATGTGTCCCAAACCAAAACACCTACCTCATTCACTGTATAGGCCATACAGAGGAGTGTCTCAAACCAAACACCTCCCTCATTCACAATATAGGCCATACACAGGTGTGTCCCAAACCGAACACCTCCCTCATTCACTATGTAGGCCATACACAGGTGTGTCCCAAACCGAACACCTCCCTCATTCACTATGGAGGCCATACATGGGCATATCCCAAACCGAGCACCTCCCTCATTCACTGTATAGGCCATACACAGGTATGTCCCAAACCGAATATCTCTCTCATTCACTATATAGGCCATACTCAGGTATGTCCCAAACCAAACACCTCCCTCATTCACTATGTAGGCCATACATGGGCATATCCCAAACCGAACACCTCCCTCATTCACTGTATAGGCCATACACAGGTGTGTCCCAAACCAAACACCTCCCTCATTCACTATATAGGCCATACACAGGTGTGTCCCAAACCGAAGACTTCCCTCATTCACTATATCGGCCATACATGGTCGGGCTGCACGAACACGGCCAAAATGACAATCACAATTATTTTGATCAATATTGAGATCACAATTATTTATTGATTTTAGTGACAAAAATATTTTTATTGCACTTTCATGTAAACATAACTGCTTTCACATCCATGTTGTGCTTCATTCCTGCTAATGTACAAATCTTTGGTTCTCCTTATTCACCAAAACTCAATGCATCTCCTTGAAGAAAAATATAGATAAAGAAATGTACCAAAATTAACACTAAATTAAATCAACAGGGCACTGCATTCACGTTTACATTGTGCTACATTCCTGTTAATTAATACATGTTTGCAGACAAATAAGATGTTTATTCACCTAACCTCAGTGCATCTCCTACAGAGGTGGACAAAGTACCCAATTTCATTACTTAAGTCAAAGTACAGATCTCACTGGTCAAATGTTACTCTGATACAAGTGAAAGTTGTACAGTAAATATGACATTCCAACCTGATTAAAGCCCAGGCCCACATGTCTAGCTTAATAACTGCCCAACAGCAACACTGCTTTAAGCGAGACAAAAAAATACAAGACCATCATCTGACATCAAAACAAAACTAGCTATGTGTAAACGTTAGCTGTGGACAAGGAGATGGCAACTTGGCAGGCAAGTCCATGGAAAGTCATTTGACTAACCAGACTGCATAGCTATTGCAATGTTATCTCTAGCTCTAAAAGCACAGACAACTTCATTGCAAGCTTTCTCTTGGAATAAAACATTTACATACCTCAATATGCTTCTGCAGGTTGGACGGTGAGTTTTTATAGGCCATGATGTGGTCCGTTTTCAGCAAACATTTTAAATGAAACAAATCTTTAATCCTTGCTGAAAACTGAAACATGGGTTCTTGGTATGGCCACAGGTGCGTTCATTCCCCAGAAGAAGCACTTCCTTCCATTCTGCCATCAACTGATCGTGTTAAATAATGCTGCTGAAAAATCACTGAACTTGATTTTATACAGTCGATGGACATGACATGATCCTAGTGATTACTGACAGGCTGTCTCAGTGTCATTTGCGAAAAAAACAATCACGTTTTAGAAAAGAAAAGAAAAAGCATCCACTTTCAAAGCTGTTTCATAGTAATGAGGATCTTGATAGAAATGTAGTGGAATGAAAAGGACAATATTTGTCTTTCAAATGTAGTGAAGTTAAAGTCATAAGTTTCCAAAAAAAATACTCAAGTAAAGTACAGATACTCAAAAAAGTGTACTTAAGTACAGTACTCAAGTAAATGTACTTCATTACTGTCCACCTCTGCCATTAATACACATAATAAACCACAGCTTTTAGGGAAACATCCATTAAAATGGAAACACACTTGATATGGGATAACACTAAACTGAAAAATGTCAGAACCTTGCTTTTCTCCCCTTATTTTATGTTTTAAAACTCTCATTGTAAATGTGCTGATCCAGGATCTGCAATAATGTTTCCAATAATACTTGCATTTTCCCAATCTAATCACTTTCAACTGCATCTGCAGAGTATGAGGAATTACCCCAAACAAGAATTTTGACATGACCTGGTATTGAGAATAAATCAGAAGGTTAGCACAAAAGTCTTTTAGCACAAGTTCTAAAATCTCTTAGCACAACTCTAAGTTCTTTAGCACAAGATCCAAGAACACTTAATCTGTATTATGAATACTTACTAATCATGTCCAAAGATTTTTGATGGATTTTCTTATGAAAGTTGCAGAGATTCCAACTGAAAACGGGCGATTGTATTTCCCCACTCCGCCATCTTGAAACTGCCATGTTTGACGTAGCCCGTATGTTAGTCACTAATCCTCCCTCCAAATTATTTAACACAGCACGTACCCTGACACTGTACACCTCTACAGCCAACTTCCAGGTTTGTTTTCCATCCTTTATCTGTAGCCACTTATCCTGTTCTACAGGGTCGCAGGCAAGCTGGTGCCTATCCCAGCTAACTATGGGCAAGAGACAGGGTACATCCTGGACAAGTCACCAGGTGATCACAGGGCTGACACAGAGACAAACAACCATTCACACCTATTAACCTACCCAACAATTAACCTAACCTGCATGTCTTTGGACTGTGAGGGAAACCAGAGCACCCGAAGGAAACCCACACAGACATGGGGAGAACATGCAAACTCCACACACAAAGGCCCTAGCTGGCCGCTGGGCTCGAACCCAGGACCTTCTTGCTGTGAGGCAACAATGCTAACCACTACACCACCGTGCCGCCGTTTATTAAAGTGCTAAGCTTAAATTATATAATATTTGATATTTACAATTTACTAATTTGATAAAGAATGAAAAGTCAAGTGAAATTCACAAGATGATAAGCATTTACAGAAAGCTTTTTGTTTGTTCTTTATTTTATTTTTTTACAAAAGAAAAAAGGTTGAATGAAAGGAAAACTGTATCGCTATTTCAATTATTTTATTAAGCTATTTACATTTTAGATCATTACTGTGACTTCTAAATGTAAGAAAGTGAAATAATTTAACTTGAAACAAAAAAAAAACACTTGATAATCAATTAAACTGCAGGTGCCACTAAAAATGCACACGATTTAAGAAGTTGGAAGACATTCATTTCATTTTTAAGAATCAGATTTTCAGTCCACGTTTCAGGGATCAACAACTGATCCTTAACATACACAGCAGCAGAAATTCCGGCTTCCAGCCCCTAAGCAATCATAATAAACCCCTTCCTATATCAAGATAAGTTTTTTTTTTTTTTTTTCAATTACTGTGACCATAATCCAGAGTTGTGCTAAAGAACATAGAGTTGTGCTAAGAGACTTTAGGACTTGTGCTAAAAGACTTTGGATTTGCGCAAAAGACGTGCTAAAAGACTTTTGTCTGAAATAATCGGATACCCCTGGTCTTGACTCGGTCTCACCCTACCTCGGTCTTGGTCTTGATTTTGTCTCCACCTCTCCAAGTCTTAGTCTTGTCTCAGTCTCAATACACTCTGGTCTTGGTCATAATTTGGTTTTGGTTTAGCTGGTCTTGACGACAACGCTAGAGGTGCTTCACGTGATCATTTATGACTAACACCATGGACATTGAACAGCCAAGACATCTGTTTTAAAGTTAAAATAGAAAAGATACTTCTCTGTCCAGTTAGTCTTTAAACATTGTCTTCATAATCCATCCATCCATTATCTGTAGCCGCTTATCCTGTTCTACAGGGTCGCAGGCAAACTGGAACCTACCCCAGCTGACTATGGACAAGTCGCCAGGTTATTGCAGGGCTGACACATGTCTTCATAGTCAACTTTTTTTTTTATTATTATTATTATTATTATAAACCACTTCAAAACTCTATTAAAGTCTGTATGTACTCTTTCCTTTCTCATTCAGAGAAATAATTTACATATATGCACGAGTGGATTTTTCATAGAGTAATACAGATTTTTACATATACATCCTGTAAAGCTGGCATCCACTATGGTTTCTGGGTAAGGGGGAAAAAAGAGGAAAATGTCTATTTTACAATTTATGTCCAATATAAATCCAGGGCTGATTATATTACGTATTAATATATTACCAAATATATTGTCTACTAATACAAATATTACTTCAGCTTGGCAATCTTTAGTGATAATGCCAAATTATCTGGGGAATTAATCAAATTTCCATTTGGAACAAAACGGAGTTGTGTGCTGCCAAAAAGCTGGCAGTTGCCTATGGCACTTATTTGTAGATGGCTATTTGGACTAATAATGCAGGGTCATTAAGGAGCACTTTAGGTAGGAATGCTGACACAACCTAACTGCATCGGAGAGTTCCTGCCTTGCAGTTCGAAGCAGGACAGTCATTACTCACCACTGCATCCTGTCCATAACATTCGTAGCAGCACAAGATCCTGTGTGTTAATGCCACAAGCTTGCTTTCCTTTGCATCATCTTGCTATTTTTATAGAACCTCACTGGCTAGGAGTAATCACATTACCTAAAATCTCACGTTCTTTTGTGTTTCATATTAAAAGCTGTGGAGCTTTTAAAATCAGCACGGTGAGCAAGGAGGAGAAGAAAGATCATTAAAACTGCATGAATAGAATTTTTCCCAAAATATGACACTTTATTACACATTCTGTCAAGCTGTACATGTTGCTGCTGAGGCGCGAGGTGGAAGTGGTGCTCCACTGGCATGCTGTCATCTTCTATACATTCAAGTTGGCATTTGGTGGATTGGCTTTCAAATACACATTTCATCAACTCTGCCTCAGCTGCAATTTGATCCACCAGTTGGCTGTTCTTCATGCCAACTGGTGGATCAAGCCAAAGTGACCAGACTCTTCCTGGATAAGCCAAAACAGCAATCAATAAACTCTGCACTGCCATTGATCTCTGTCTCTATCTCAATCCCTCACCTACCAAAGATTATGGTTCACGTTGAGGAACAAATTTGACAAATATGTACAAAAGATTAAGGGATGTGGGTAGGGTGGAGTCAAAGCATGGCTGTTACATGGTCAGAAAGGAGCAACATTTTGCTATTCAGCATTTTCAGCAAGGCTATATGAAGTATCTGGCTCAGACAAACAGCAATGCCATGCTTGATTGGCTGAAGCACTGTGAGAGTTCAAGAGGCAACCTGGTGAATTTACAAGCCATAAATGGTGTATTGAAGTAAGAGACTTTAATTATGCAGGGTGAAAGAGCATGTTCAGCAGTGATCAGGTAAAGTGAATCGACTCTGCGTGGGGCGAGGAGTGATGCTGCTGACAGAGTACCGCAGAGCAATGGAGAGGTCCATTCATCAATATCAGTACACTCCATCAGTCTCTCTCACTTAGCCAAACACTAAACTCACTCATGCGTCGAAGGCTGAGATGGATGGATTGATGGAAACAAGCGAGTTGTTTTTGTGTGTTATTAGATGTGTGTGTTTGTGAGACACCATATCCCATGTGGGATGTCCATAAGGGACTGTGAGCCACTATGCTGTTTTTTAACAGGCAATGATTTTTGTTAAGAGCCTCAAGAATCTGATGAAAGGAAAGTGGTGTCATAGGTGGCTGGACTCCAATTTAAAAACTCTAATAGAATTTCCTGAAGGACAATTAACCTAAAAAAGAGAGAATCTATTGATGTTTGATTTTTATTTTTATTGTTTGATGAATATTTTTTTTATTGTTTAAATGGCAACCAGCACTTCACAGTATCAAAATCTTTGAGTGCATATTTGATACCAGTGACATCTCCCAAACACAAATTCATATCAACATAGTACATGGTAAGAAACATCGTAGTAAGGATATGAAAATTTTTTTAGCTATCCATATATCAGTTATTCCACAAAACTGAGTCGTATATGAGCTGAATGCCGACAAGGAGCATAGCACCGAGTTGGCTATAAAACAAGTATGACTAGATTGAGTGGAATAACTGTTTTATTCTATCCACATTCACTGGATTTTGAGAAACAGATCATTTTTATTTTTTGCAAAATCGATAAATAAAAACTTTATACAAAACATCTGGCAAAATAATTTCAAATTATTTATACATACTGTATATACTGTCATGAATTTAATTACTGATTTTTCATACACCAGAACTCGAAAAAAAAAAAAAAAGCCCTCTACCACGAATGGTTGACACTTCGAGTGCTGTTCTATGACAGTTTTTTTTCCTCTCTTTCATTTCAGAGTGGATAAGAAACGGGACAAAATCGAGAGGAAGATTCTGGACAGTCAGGAGCGGGCATTCTGGGATGTGCACAGACCTGTGGTGAGCACTATATCATTGTCCCGAAGTAGTGTTACTCATCAGATTAGCCTTTTTAATATCCATCAGACTCACCATCATCATCCCACTCCGTTTTACTCATCACTGCCTGGGAGTTTACCCACGTAGGTAGATGTTTATTCTGTGTGCCATCAGCAAGCTTTTGCTGTGCCTACACTGCACAAGTATGAATTACCTGATCAGTGTGAAGCAGTAAAGTCTCAAAACAAGCACTAACATTAAACAGATGATGAATTATCCCGTGGTAACTGACATCATTAACAGCCTCCACAGATCTACATTTCCAGTCTGTCTGAGAAACTCAGCAGGATCTTCGACAAACTTCAGACCCAGTAACACTCTGAGGCAGAAATTGGTCCATCCTAAGGACAGGATACCCAGATACAAACAGGACAACGTAGTGTACGCAATGCAATGCAGTGAGCAGAGGTGGACAAAGTACCCAAGTTTATTATTTAAGTCAAAGTACAAATCCTACTGGTGAAATGTTTCTCCGATACAAGTGAAAGTTGTCCAGTCAAATTTTTACTCAAGTTAAAGTACTGACATTTTCTGTCAACGCATTGTTGCCATAACACTTACAAAACCTAAGGCCTCTGAAACAACCGACTGGATTTACTGACTAGCTTGTACTGTAGAACCTGTAGAGCTGAAGCACCTGATGTGCTAGCAAACTCTCTTCAAACTCGAAATCGTATTGGGTAGCTAATGCTACTAGAAAAGAAATATTTCAACATTGTTTATTTGGCAAGATTATGCTAAACTTAACGTTATTCATGTTAGCGTAACTCTGTTTTTACATGCTAGCTAACAGTGTTCAAGTTAACTGGCTGCGTGTGAACGTTAGCCATGAACAAGGCGATGGCAACTTGGTAGGCAAATCCATAGAAAGTCATTTGACTAACCAGACTGTACAGCTATTGCAATGGTATCGCTAGCCCTAAAAGCGCACAAAACTTCATTGCAAGCTTTCTCTTGGAATAAAACATTTACAGACCTCAATATGCTTCTGCAGGTTGGACGGTGAATTTTTGAAGGCCATGATGTGGTTCATTTTAAGCAGACATTTAAAATAAAATGAATCTTTAATCCTTTCAGAAAACTGAAACATGGGTTCGAGGTCGAGCCATGGGTGCGTGCATTCCCCAGAAGAACCGCCTCCTTCCATTCAGCCATCAACTGATCATGTTAAAATAATACTGCTGAGAAACTGAACTTGATTTTATACAGTCTATGGATGTGACCCTAGTGATTACTGATAGGGGACACTGAGACAGCCTGCGATAAAAACAATCAATCATGGTTTATAAAAGAAAACAAAAAACATCCACTTTCAAGGTTACTTCCTAATAACGAGTAACTTGATAGAAACGTAGTGGAGTGAAAAGTACGAGATTTGTCTTTCAAATGTAGTGAAGTTAAAGTCATAAGTTTCCAAAAAAAATAATAATACTCAAGTAAATGTACTTCGTTACTGTCCACCTCTGGCAGTGAGGAATGCACAGACCTGTACATTAGGGAAATGAAACAACCGCTTCACAATCGCATGGCTCAGCACAGGAGAGCCAGTTCCTCAGGCCAGGACTCTGCAGTTTATCTTCATCTCAGTAACAAAAGGACACTCGTTTCAGGACTGCAGTGTACGCATTCTAGCCAGAGAAGACCGATGGTTTGAAAGAGGAGTAAAAGAAACCATATTCGCCAACCTGGAACAGCCATCACTGAACAGAGGAGGTGGTCTGAGACACCACTTATCAGCCACCTACAATGCAGTCCTTGGCACACTTCCCAG
>JAODVO010000022.1:23439442-23450454 GCA_025400055.1 Notarius lentiginosus
TCTAACAGGAAGTTAAGAGGCCTCAGCCTTGGCAAGATAAGAGATATTTTGGAAGTCTCAGCACCTTTGAATAAATAATCTAAGTGAGTCTATGTCAATTTTTGACCATGTGTGTATACTTTTGACCCTGTGTTGATTTCAGAAAACCCAAAATAAATTTTAACTTTTGCACCAAATTCATGTTTCTTTTCTATTAAAGAAATGTTATGCAATCATTTCGCCACAGAAAATGAACAGTTCAGAGAAATCATTGAAAGCCATGGCATTCATATCCAGGATGACATTCTTGTCACTGTATGTAAACTTCTGACCACAACTGTATGTGTGGAGTTCTCATGTTCTCCCATATCCATGTGGGATACTCTCAAGGTTCTCTTGTTTCTTCTGACCTCCTAAAAGCACCCTAGTCAGTTGATTGGTGATGATATATTACCTGTGTGTCTTGTGTGTGAATGTATGTGTGGTGCCCTGTGATGGACCAGTGTCCCATCCAGTGTGTATTCCCACCTCACTCCAGTATTCCTGAGATAGGCTCCAGATTCACAGATTCCTGAACTAAAGTGCACTGAAAATGAATGAATAAATAATGTAAAGGCACGAATAAACATGAGACACATTTATTAAAATTCAAGAGTTAATGATTTGGTAAAACAAAGACCCCATTATTTTAGTTGAAAGAAATGTGTATGGAATTGAAATCAGTCTGAATAAGTCTTCGTAATTCACTTTTGATTTGATACCTAATTAGAAAATATTCTTTTCCAGGACAATCATTTGACATGAACACACTCTGTTAGTGAAGAATAATGGAATCTGCTCATTAATTAAATTGTACTGAAGTTCTGGAATCAGTAAATATTCAATTATACTGAGAGAGATAATCAACCCCGATGATGCAATATTGTGAAATTGGGATAAACGCTTACAGCAGAGTGCAATATAATGGGATTTAAATGGATGCACCAATTGCTTTCCAGATACACCCGATGCAAATGTTTGTACCCCCATATTTTGTTTTGTTTTTCACTGGAGGGGAAAGGAAAAGGTTTTCTCTCTGTACATTTAATTGAGAAAAACAATTACAATTTAAACAACCTTGAAATTAAATGTGGGTGTATATAAATATATTTATACATGCATAAAATAATAAAAACTTTGCCATGACCCTTCTGTTTTTATGAACAACGTACCAGGGAAACCTTACAACTCGGAGGACGGAAAATCTGCACAGAGGTTACAGAAGTGGTTGGAAACATGACGCATTGCTCTTTTGTATATTATTCAAGAAAGAAAAAAAAAACCACCACCACTTAAAACCTAACGTTAAATTGACCCTTTATAACTCATAACACCTCATCAAAGGAAAAAAAAATAGGGTTGATTTTTTTTTCAAAAGAAAATTTGCAAAATATGGTGAACTAGCATCTATACTAAAGGCATGATAACATTTGAATAGTTGACTTAAATTTCTTTTTTCCCTCAGTTGTTTTGGAAATTGGGGTGCTAGAATGTCAACGAAAAGAAAGAAGGAAAAAAAAACCCGAATGTGACAAAAAAAAATTTCGCATGACCTCCAGGAAATTTAGATGATGCAATTTCCTGTTCAACATGTGACTTGTGGAATATTCCAAATATTCCTTTGGGGTGAACATGTTTAGGGTTGAGTGAATGAACCAAAATTTTAGATTTTAATTATCTACAATGGATGACTCATGGAGGAGGATGTCTTTCAAGCATGAGAATAGGTTTGGAAACGGTTTTATGAATGTTATTTATCTGAGAGCTGCACGTGGGATGGTGTGAAAATTTCCCATCACTTCCCTTGTGTTGGAAATTGCCTTTTTTCCCCTTTTTGTTCACAGCATCCTTTGCTTCTTTACATCTTCTTGATTACCTCATACTTTGCTAACCTCCTGTTTTTTTTTCTTTTTTTCCCTTGTGTTTGTCTTGCAGCGGCCCCGACCCTTCCACCTTTGAAATCTGAGCACTTCAAGCCGTGTCAGGAGAAGGACTTGGCTTATTGCCTCAACGATGGCGAGTGTTTTGTTATCGAGACCTTAAGTGGCCCTCACAAGCACTGCAGGTAGGAAATCAGAGAAATAAAGTGAAGTTTTGGCTCGGTGGCTTTAAACTGATGGGAATACTGTATTCAATTTGCCAAAAGAATGATCTTTCTGGAGCGCTCAGTCAGTCGGTTCTCTTCTCTGTCTTTTCTCTTCCTCCTCCCCTCCCAACCATATTATTTTCTTCATCTCTCAGGGATTTACTTCTTGCTTCGAGTGCTTACTCATGCTAACAATGACAGGTCTGTCATAGCCCGAGAACCATCTGAGGTCCCTTCCCTGCTAATTAAAAGAGGCACTTTGCAGAAGTTCATTAGCAGCATGTTGCCTTGGTGCTTGCCCATCCCACTATGTCTAGAAACCATGGGTGCACATCAGAGGTAGATATAATCACCGACTCTTCAGTTAACCCATTTAACAAAACACAGGTGATGGTTGAAATGACAAGTTCAAGTTCTGTGTAGGTCAAAGTCTAGTGGTTTCGCTTGAGCGGATGTCTTGTTCGTTACTCCAGGAACATCGTAATGAACAAGTATATTGTCACACTCAATGACTCTTCTTGTTGAAACAGTAGTAATTGGCAGAGTTGTTCTCGATGTTCTGGATCTTTGACTGTTTCTGGAAAGTGGGTCATCCTCTTCAAACTCCATGAACAAAGTGCAGATGAAGGAGATCTGGAAGCAAGGTGAAGGTTGAAAGGGCTACTGTAGTTAATGCACAGCAAACATCTCAAGCTACTTCAACTAATACAGCTTTGGGATAAATAAATAAATAAGATCAGCAGGGCATCAGTGTGATTGACAGCAGTGGATGTGCCAGTGACATATTTATATATTTGTGTTGTAGCATAATGCTTGTATCTGCTCAAAATAGCCTATTTGTATCTGTTTTTGTGTTCGGATTGAAATCAAAAGCTCATTAAATATCATAATGACACAACAGTATTTGGAGAGCATATGCTTGCTGTCCTTTTGCACAGAAATGTGCTCGAAATATGGTTGTGTTTTTGAGCTCAGTTAAACAGAGTTCAGGTCAGGCTCCTGGAGCAAACCTTTTTTTTTTGACAAAAATAAAATAATATTTAATTGACTATTTGTATCATAGTAATAAACTTGATCTCCTGTTATGTGAGCAGGTTCGGTGGTGGCTATATTATCCGCCTATTGCAGATACTGCAAATCGAAAGTGTGTGGTGATTGTTAACTTGTTTCCCAGGCAAAGGCCATGAATAAGAAGAAGTGTGTGTCGACCTTTTCCTGTCTGAGTCTCTGGTCTTTGTGTTGTTTTTGACCTGGCAACCCAATGGAAAGTGTTTACACCAAGGAAATGGTGAAAGTTTATCATCATGCAGATGAACAAGTTCCATTCTTAGCAGAAAGGCAGGAAATATATGATGGAAAATGCTGTCCAATAAACGCATGGTTTGTTGCTAAGAAGGAAGGAACACAAAATGTGTACATCTCTGCGAGTTACTTCATGCACAGCAAAACTGAGGACTCAGCCATGCAGCTTGTACTCACCTCTGGTTTTAAATGTGGGTTAGACATGTGTGATGTGGTTTGTTCACAACCTGTGTGATGCAACATGCAACTTTTAAGTCTGTAATATCAGATATTTTACCGGTGTTGTGGTCCAGCTCCTGGAGTTAGTGTGTATCCAGTCATCTCTTAACACTACAGCAATCCAAGAGTGTCACTATGTTCTGTCTTTTGGAAATCGATATTCTTTAATTTCTGAAAGGAAGTTTGTTCTGAGCCTGAGGGACAATCCAACAACTGAACAATAACAGGGTCCTAAGTTTAATTTGGACATCTTGTCGTTAAATGAAGTAACATAAAAAAGGAACATGGATTGTGTATTCTTTGCTAATACGGTATTTTGAATGATGTTTCGCATCAACTGGATATGTACTCAGAACAGTGACATCACTTCCTGATCTTATGCATATTCCTACACAAGCAATATTTGTGGAAAATAAACTTTCGACGTCCCATACTGTGCTCTGGATGCCTCCTGATCATGTCTGATCAGGGTTTTCAGTGTAGCAGCAGATGAGTTTTGGTGCTTTTACAGCTCCAGGGTTTGGGGTTAAGTCATGGCATGTTCCTCTGAGTTGGAAGGTCAGCTGGTTATAGGATGTGTTTATATGCGTGGGATGATCTGGTGTCTCATTCATGATGCAGTCTTGACCTGAACTGAGAGCAATCCCAGTATCAATCACTGCTTGGACCAGGATAAATGAATAATGAATAAAATAAATGGTATTTTTTTTTTTCATTTCAGTCAGGCACCACCCAAACTGATATCACATAATCAGTATTTCTTTGACTAATCAGACACAAGGTACGCCACTACTCTTGCTGGAGCAGTTGGGGGTTAGGTATCTTGCTCAAGGGTACTTCAGCGAGTCCAGGGACTCAAACCAGCAACCTTTTGGTCCCAAAGCTGCTTCTCTAACCATTAGGCCATGGCTTCCCTGAGTGTTAACATAATAGTAATATGACTGAGGGAAAATAGTTTTGAATTAAGAGTCTTATCATATGAAATGAATGGGGGGAAAAACACAATCATTGAATAACAGTGAATTAGTTGAAGATTTCCATCCATCCATTTTCTTCCACTTATCCAAAGTCAGGTCATGGTGGCAGCAGGTTAAGCAGGGTATTCCAGGTGTCCCTCTCCCCAGCAATGCTTTCCAGTTCCTCCTGGGGGATCCCAAGGTGCTCCCAGGCCAGATGAGAAATATAATTTCTCCAGAATGTTCTGGGTCTACCCCAAGGTCTCCTCCCAGTTGGACGTGCTCGGAAAACTTCCAAAGGAAGGCGCCCAGGAGGCATCCTAATCAGATGGCCCAACCACCTCAGCTGACTCCTTTCGACATGAAGAAGCAGCGGCTCTACTCTGAGATCCCTCCAGATGTCTGCACTCCTCACCCTATCTCTAAGGATGAGCCCAGCCACCCTACGGAGAAAGCTCATTTCAGCCGCTTGTATCTGTGATCTCATCGTTTCGGTCACTACCCAAAGCTCATGACCATAGGTGAGGGTTGGAATATAGATTGACTGGTAAATTGAAAGCTTTGCCTTCTGGCTCAGCTCCCTCTTCACCATGATGAATTGGTACAATGATGACACCGCCCCAATCCACCTGTTCATCTCATGCTCCATTTTACCATCACTTGTGAACAAGATCCCAAGATACTTGAATGCCTTCACTTGGGGCAGTAGCTGACTCCCAGCCCGGAGTGAGCATGCCACCATTTTCCAGCAGAGAACCATGGTCTCAGACTTGGAGGTGCTGACTCTCATCCCAGCCGCTTCACTCTCAGCTGCAAACTGTCCCAGTGCTTGCTGAAGGTCGTGTTCTGAAGAAGCCAACAGAACCACATCATCTGCAAAAAGCAGAGATGCAATTCTGAGGTTCCCAAACTGGACACCTTCCTCACCCAAACTGTGCCTTGAGATCCCATCCATGAATATCACAAACAGGGTCAGCAACAAGAGGCAGCCTTGGTGGAGTCCAACACCCACTGGATATGTGTTTGACTTTGTACTGAGAATTTGGACACAGCTCACACTTTGTTTGTACAAGGACCAGATGGCTCATAGTAACAGCCCCAATACCCCATACTCCCGCAGTGCCCCCCACAAGAGCCCCCAGGGGACACGGTCGTAAGCCTTTTCCAAATCTATAAATCACATGTACATTGGCTGGTGATACTCCCATGAACCCCCCCAACAACCCTGCCAAGGTAAAGAGCTGATCCACCATTCCATGGCCAGGACAGAATCCATATTGCTCCTCCTGGATCTGATGTTCGACAATCTGTTGGAGCCTCCTTTCCAGCACCCTGGAATAAACTTTCCCAGGGAGGCTGAGCAGTGTGATACCCCTATAATTGGAGCACACTCTCCAGTTCTCCTTTTTGAAAAGAGGAACCACCACCCCGGTCTGCCACTCCACAGGCACTGTACCTAACCTCCACGTAAAATTGAAGAGGCATGTCAGCCAAGACAGCCCAACAATGTCCAGAGCTTTCAGCACCTTGCCACCAATGAGCTTCTTGACTGCCTCAGTGACCTCTGTCAGGGATATGGGTGAAGCTTCCCCCAAGTTCTCAGAGTCCACCTCCTCCCTGGAGGACATGTAGGATGGGTTCAGGAGTTCCTCAAAGTGCTCCTTCCACCACCCAACAATATCCCTAGTTTGGGTCAGCAGTTCTCCCTGGCTGTACACAACCTGAGGCAAGCCCTGTTTCCCTTTCCTGAGTCTCCAAATGGTTTTCCAGAACTTCTCTGAGGCCAACTGAAAGTCCTTTTCCATGGCCTCCCCAAACTCCTTCCACACCTTGGTTTTTGCTTCAGAAACTGCTGAAGCTACAACCTTTCTGGCCTCCTGGTACCTGCCTGCTGCCTCAAGGGACCCCTGGGTCAACCAAGCCCGACAGGCCTCTTTCTTCAGCTTGACAGCTTCCTTCACCACCAGTGTCCACCAGCGGGTTCTTAGGTTACCATCACAACAGGCACCAACAACCTTTCGGCCACAGCTCCTATCAGCCGCCTCTACAATGGAGGCTTTGAACATGGTTCATTTGGATTCTATGCCTCCTACCTCCCCAGGAATTCATGAAAAGCTCTTCCAGAGGTGAGAATTGAAGACCTCACAAATAAAGGACTCTGCCAGACATTTCCAGTTCACCCTCACTACAAGCTTGGGTTTGCCAGGTCTGTCCGGAAGCCTCCCCCACCATATGATCCCACTCACCACCAGGTGGTGATTAGTTGGCAGCTCTGCTCCTCTCTTCACCTGAGTGTCCAAGACATACAGCCGCAGATCTGATTATATGACCACAAAGTTGATCATTGATCTTTGGCCTAAGGTGTTCTGGTACCAAGTACACTTATGCACCACTTATGCTCAAACATGGTGTTTGTTATGGGCAATCCATGATGAGCACAGAAGTCCAACAACAAAACACCACTCAGGTTTAGATCAGGCAAGCTGTTCTTCCCAATCACTCCCTCCAGGTTTCTCTATCATTGCCCACATGAGCATTGAAGTCCCCCAGGAGAACTATGGAGTTCTCAGTCGGCACCTCTTCCAGGACACCACCCAGTAACTCCAAGAAGGCTGAATACTCTGCACTGCTGTTTGGTGCATAAGCACAAACAACAGTCACAGTTTTTCTCTCAGCAATTTGCAGTCACATAGAGGCAACCCTCTCATTCTCCAGGGAGAACTCCAACACAGCGGCGCTCAGCTGGGGGCTCGTGAATATCCCCACACCTGCCCGGCACCTCTCACCCTGGGCAACACTGGAAAAGGAGAGAGTCCACCCCCTCTCCAGGAGTCTGGTTCCAGAACCGGTGCTATATGTGGAGGTGAGCCCAACTATATCTAGTTGGTACTGCTCCACTTCTCACACCAGCTCTGGTTCTTTCCCCAATCGAGAGGTGACATTCTAGGTCCCAATTACTAGTCTGTGCTGCCAAGAATCAGCACGCCCAGGCTCCTGCCTTTGCCTGCCACCTGGCTCACAATGCACCCAACCCCGGTGCCTGTCCTTGCAGGTGGTGAGCCCACATGGTGGTGGCTCCATGTAATTTCTTCAGGCTGTGCCTGGCCGGGCCCCATGGGCTAAGGCCTGGCCACCAGACACTCACTGACAAGCTCCCCTCCCAGGTCTGGCTCCAGGAGGAGGCCCTGGTTTCTTACTCCCGGGCAAGATGCTGCAGCTCCTTTTTTGCCGTTTCATCGGGGTCTTGAATTGCTCTTTGTCTGGCCCCTCCCCTGGAACCAATTTGCCTTGGGAGACCCTACCAGGGACAAGTGCCCCAACAACACAGCTTCCAGGATCACCAGGACACCCAAACCCCTCCACCATGTTAAGGTGGCAATTGTTTGGAGGGGTGTGTTATTAGTGTGAGCGTTTTTGTTTGTTTGTTTGTTTGTTTGTTTGTTTAGCATTAGCTACTGCAGTCCTAAGCAGAATAAAGCAATTACTGAAGATGAATGAATGGCCAGTTAGTAATATGAACAAATGAACAAACAGTGAGCAGTAAACAGAATTCGCTTCAGTAAAATAACAAGAATTCCATATGGAGTCTCAATGAAGGTAGGAATAAAACAGAGACAGAGAAGTCAGAAGCAGTCAGTATTTTGAGAAGAACATCCTCCAACTGTCCTTCTGGAAGTAAAAACACTTTTTATTGATTTTCATGCACTTAAATGATGCTGTAATCAGATAAACACAATGAAAAAAGAAAATCTGTGTTTCCTGAGCTTTGCTCTTTTGTCAAAAAAAACCCAGAAATTAAAAAAAAAAAAAGCTTTGCACAGAGCTGAAAGCTTTCTGAAGTGTTTCTTGGTTGCTATATTGATTTTTCTAAGAACTGGACAGTCATGTGATGCACAACACACTCTTCATTCTCCAGTTTCCATAAAATACAAAGAGTTTTCCTTTTCCTTCCAGTATCATCTAGAACACACACACACACACACACACACACACACACACACACACACACACACACACACACACACACAGGAGATGAAGTGTGTGTGAAACTCAATATTAACAAATGGAGCTTTACAGATGTGATGTGTTTTGAAGAAACTTGTGCAGATTTTTATAATTATCCTTAAGAGCTTTTAGAGTTCAGCTCAGTGATTGTGTTAGACACTGGTTGAGGCATATGAGGGTGTGTGTGTGTGTGTGTGTGTGTGTGTGTGTGTGTGGTGGTTGATGAGCTCCACTGACTTCAGGAGAATTGAATCTTTTAATCTTGCAGAGTGGGAGAAGATGTCTTTAGGCAGAACTGATTGAATTCCTCTCTTTTTTTTCTCTCTGAGTGAATCCTGACGTTACATTACAGTCAGCACAGTGGAGGAATGACAGCACTGACCCACTCCCCCTCTCCTTCATTTCATTTCATCAACCAGCCGTGATGGAACAGTCACATCCCCAGTGTTAAACCGCCTCAGAACGGGTTTCATTGACTAAGCAACACCTCACTTACAACGATTTAGAGTTGGACACAGACACTAACCATATCATTAAAAATAAAAAAGAAGGTGAATAAATGAATGTCACAAGGATATGGATAACTAAGAAGGAGTTTAGTAAAAGAATAAAGAATAATAAAAATGGAACTATGAAATATTTGATCAATCACAGGCAGGAAGAGATCTCAGAACCAAACACGCAGTAGCTCTGTGTGGAAGCTCACACACACTGCAGCATACAAACTGAGACCATCTTGAATTTTTTACTCAAAAGGCATCTGTGTCTGTAGGAACATCTTTTTCATTTAAAGTATATTTCAAGCTTCATACCCAAAATAATATTACAATTCAAACTCAGTCCATATTCTGCTGACATCACTGTGCATTAAAAATCAAAGCCACGACAATTTCAACAATCAAGACTGAGCTTTTGTAACCAGAAACCAGAAACACACACACTCGCGCACACACACACACACACACACACACACACACACACACACACACACATACAAACAAAAACATTGAACTTGAAATGCCAGGATGAATGAAGTGGCAGAACCTTAAAGACTGATACTAACAGAGACAGAGCTCTATAAACAGGGGACTAAACCAAGAATCAGAATCCAGAGACTGGGAATAACCAAGAATCAGATCACTAAAGACTGGGAATAACCGAGAGGCAGAACTCAAAAGACTGGGAATAACTGAGAGTCAGAGCGCTAAAGGCTGGGAATAGCCAAGAGACAGAGCGGTAAAGACTGGGAATAACCAAGAGACAGAACTCAAAAGACTGGGAATAACCGAGAGTCTAAAGACTGGGTTAACTGACAGACAGAGCTCTAAAGACTGGGAATAACAGAGAGTCAGAGCTCTAAAGACTGGGAATAACCGAGAGTCAGAGCACTAAAGACTGGGAATAACAGAGAGTGAGAGCTCTAAAGACTGGGAATAACCGAAAGTCTAAAGACTGGGAATCAGAGACTGGGAAGCTCTAAAGACTGGGAGTCAGAGGTCTAAAGAATGGGGAAAACAGAGACTCAGAACACTAAATATGAGGAATAACTGAGAGTCAGAGCCCTAAAGACTGGGAATAACTGAGAGTCAGAACCCTAAAGACTAGGAATAACTGAGAGTCAGAGCGCTAAAGACTGTGAATAACCGAGAGTCAGAACCCTAAAGACTAGGAATAACTGAGAGTCAGAGCCCTAAAGACTGGGAATAACTGAGAGTCAGAGCCCTAAAGATTGGGAATAACCGAGAGTCAGAGCCCTAAAGACTGGGAATAACCAAGAGTCAGATCCCTAAAGACTGGGAATAACTGAGAGTCTAAAGACAGGGAATAACCAAGAGTCAGAGCTCTAAAGACTGGGAATAACCGGTAGTCCAAAGCCTGGGAATAACTGAGAGACAGAGCGCTAAAGACTGGGAAAAAACCAAGAGTCAGAACTCAAAAGACTGGGAATAACCAAGAGTCAGAGCCCTTAAGACTGGGAATAACCGAGAGTCATAGCTCTAAAGACTGGGAATAACGAGAGACAGAGCACTAAAAACTAGGAATAACCTAGAGTCAGATCCCTAAAGACTGGGAATAACTGAGAGACTAAAGACAAGGAATAGCCAAGAGTCAGAGCTCTAAAGACTGGGAATAACCGATAGCCTAAAGACTGGGAATAACCGAGAGACAGAGCACTAAAGACTGGTGTCGTGGAAAAATAACATTCAATCGATTAATAGGTGTCAACAGCAATGAGGTTTATTTAAAAGACAGAACAGTTGAGGAAATAAAGTAATAAGGATAAATAAAATAAAGTAAAATAAGAAAATGAGAGAGAGTGAATGCAATAAGCACTCCAGACATCTCTCCCTCCCTAGAATCTTCTAATGCTGGTATTTATATCTTCTTGAAGGATTCAAGCCGATACCTTAGTCCTTGTGAGTAAA
>JAODVO010000022.1:23560751-23570869 GCA_025400055.1 Notarius lentiginosus
TTACAGGCCTCTCTCATCTTTTTAAGTGGGAGAACTTGCACAATTGGTGGCTGACTAAATACTTTTTTGCCCCACTGCAAGTGTTTATACAGATACAGAAAGAGTTCCATAACTGAGTCAAATTCTTATACATACTGAGAGACAGAGAGTGCTTGATACTGACTTCTACTGCTCTGTGTGTGTGTAGTGTAGTGTAGTGAACCTTCACTGTGGTCCAGCGTCCTCTCAATCTCAGCATATGTTCTAGATGTTTGGTCTTGGAGTGATTTGTTCAGCTGAGTCTTGATGAGGTGGACAATGTCCATGCGGTTTATTTTAGTCAGTGTCTTTATCAAATAGTCCTCTGAACACACACACACACATATATACTCAGTATTAGTAGTATACACTACAGGAGTGTTATTTAGGCTAAAAGATAAAGGACTGACCGGTGGCCTGTTTGCCCTCGCGCTCAGTCCAGCGTTTTAGAAGTGCAGTACTCTGCTCCTGCAGTGAGTTTGGATTCTCTGCTCGAACCTGATGAACTTCATTCTCACTGAACTCCAGCTCTTTAGCTAACTCTATAAATAAACAAAAACAGATTTAGCTTCAGAAGATTGCTGATTAACTAACCTTAGTAAAACAGATGAGACAAAACAGATAAAATAATTGTAAAAAGCACAGAAAATTCAATGGTGCACAAAAAGTAGACGAGTTTGGAGGTGAGAATCAGAGCCACAAACTTCTGACAGCAAACGTGTCTTGGCTGATCGACTGGTCAGGGGGAAGTTTATCTTTGACTGAACTTTTCCTCTACCTGATGATGTCACCACTAATTTGAGATCGTAACTCACCTGTCCAGCTAAATCCGAGAAGATCAGCAGTGATGGACAAAATTTCCTCTTTACGATCGGCATCATCATTCCAGTTCACTGTGAACATCATGCAGATATATGATTATAAATTAAAATAAAAAGATGTGACACAAGTTTATATAACATGCTAACAATCTGAGGTATAAATAAACTTTATTTTAAAAAATCATTTTTGAGTAAAACGTGATTAAAAATGATTATTGAGTGAATCTAAAAAACAAACAAACAAAAAAAAAACCTAAATCATATTCAAATGATAGAAATCCATGCCAAAGTGATGGAAATTATGTAAAAAAAAATAGTAAAATGCTCTGTTTAAGTACCCTTAAATCAGTCAATCTTGAGATTTGAACATTTATATGAATATGTACATAAAAAAAAGACTGAAAATAGACAGGATACAGCACAAACATCACTTCACAAACAGACACAAGAACAAAAGGGATGATATAAACACCACAGGACAGGTACAGGACAGGACAGGACAGGACAGGTACAAACAAAGTAAGGGCAGGAACTAAAGGTTAATTTGTAAAGGTAGGGAAGGAGGAGCCATAAACCATGTAGGTACCTTTACTCTGATCTGGACTACTGCTGTCTGAGAGTCGCTGCATCTGTGTCTCTACACAATCCTCCCAGTTTGGTCTGGTTTCAAATATGTCCTCTCCTACAGGGGGGGGTTGGAACTGCATTGACCTACTCTCTCCATCGAGGATAGTTTGGGGGCCGTCCTTTTCATCTGGAGACTTTTCAGCACCTCCACCTTCATGAGTGTGTTGAGGTTGACCTGAATGAAGTGCACCTGATGATGTTTGTTCTACAGACACAGGTATTTTGGATACAGGAGTCCTTGGTTTCACTGATGAAAAATGAAGACCACTGATAACATCTGAGAGGCCAATATCTGCCTCTGATTTGGGCCTTCTGGTTTGCTCTGTAGTGTCAGATTTCTCCAAAATGTGATCAAAGCTGGTTGCTTTCACTGGAATCTTTGACTTTGGTTTCCAACCGTCAGGTTTGGCAGCAAGACATTTGGGTGAGCTGAGAGAACACTGTGATGATATCTGCAATGTGTTTCCACTAGGAAGCATAAGATCATCTTGAGTAAGTGTAGGTATTTCAATAACTGAGTGCTGATCATCCTCTGCTGAAGACTCGGATGACTCCATATCCTGCTCAGAGGAGATGGACTGAGTCACTGTAGAAGTGGCAGTATTGATGTCTGCAATTGACAAATTGAATCCCAGATCTTTCTCTTTTGGGATCTCTGAGTCCTTGTGACTTTCTGAATCTCTGGGTTCATCTGAAGGACCAGAACCATCCTGAGGTGAATCTTCATTTTTTGAATCTAATGAAATTTCCAGGGAGGTCCTAAATTCCATTGCACTTTCCCTGACTTGCTCATACAGACTGTCCTCTGAAGGATCCTCACTTATGGGGAAAAAGACAAATGTACCCTGCTCTTCTTCCATGCTCCTTCTGCTCATATCAATAGCGCCACCTCTTGTCATTTCAAAGAGTTTCCCTTCCTGGAACAGGAACGGGTTTGGCTGCCCATTTTCTGTAGGATTCTGAGCAGGAGGCATTTCAGGAGTAGACTCCTGAGACAGAGTGTCTGAGGTCTGGGAATTAATTTTCTGCTCTTCCATCACAATCTGTGAGTGAAAGCTTTCATCATCATCCAATTCTACACTCCAAGGAACCAAGTCTCCATGAACCAGTTCTGAAATTCTTTGTGACCTACTATCTCCATCGAGGACAGTTTGGGGGCTGTCCTTTTCATCTGGAGACTTTTCAGCACCAACTGAATGATCATCTTCATAACCATACAGATGTGGCTGATAATCTTCCTTAGCTTTCCCATCACACACAGGAAACACAGTGTCAACTAAAGACTGAGGCATTTCTCCAGTTTTTTCATCGATGATGTGACATGCAATATCAGAGTTGATATCAGTTTTGTTGTCTACTAACAGTGCAACTGAATCCTCAGCCAAAGCCTCCATCGTGTCAGCCTTGTCTTTTTTAATAAGGCACTCAGGAGAAACATCTTCATGGCTCAACTTCTTTTTGTCAATGTGAATTTGCATAGGTAATCCTTCCATCTCCATCTCACCTCTCAAATCTGAAGCTCCATATTCATGACTGTAAGTACACCCTGAGACCTGAATTTCCCTCAAGGCTTGTTCAGTTTCCTCTTGTGGTGGTTCAGTTAGTGGTGCGTTATCGCACTGCTCTGACTGTTGGTATGAAGACAACACAGTACTGGACTCAGGTCCACACTTCTGCTTTGTGTCTTCCTCTTCATAATCTAGTGGACTTTCATCACAGGACCGAAGCTCTTCCTTTTCCTGCAGCTCATCATCTCTATCCTGGGATAAAGTGGTGAAATCAAATCTAACCTTTCTTGTTTTGGTTTCCTTTTCAATTTCATCAAAGACCCGGATTTTTGCTGCCATCTTGAACATCTTTTCCTCAGGAGTGAACTGGTTTTTCAATTCACTGTTCTCTTGATCTTCCTCATCATTTCCCTCTAGAAATGGCTGTAAAGGCGCCGATGGCTCCTGTGTATCAGGAATTTCAGAATATACGGATGCGTTATCCTCATTTAGGATTAACATTCCTTCTGTCCTCATCACATCCTTCACCAAAAGCTCTACTGAATTGGCTGAATCAAACCTCTGCATTTCAGGATCCTTCATTTCATCAAATGTTGTAATTTTCATATCCATATATATCATTTCTTCATTTGGCATGGCCTGTCTTTGTACCAGACCACTGCTTTGCAGGTTTTCTTCATCCAGTGGAGATGGATGTGACTTTAAGCAAGTTGAAAGGCACTGTAAGCCTGGAATCTCAGCTTCTCTTTGGATTATCATTTCATTACTAATTTCTAACTCTATGTTTTCTGTCAAGCTGACTGCAAGCTGGCTGCTATGTGAGTCATTGCTGGTTTGATATAAGAGCTCTGGGCTTTTGGAGCCTGGTCTCTGGATTGTGGGACTTGTCTCTAAGGAGTCAGGACATGGAAAGTCCTTGGTTGGACTTGGCTCGATGGAGTCAGGAGACTTATTAGAAGACAAATCCTCTTTAAAAGGTGAAGACTCCAGTGAGTCTCCTTGGCATATACTTTTAAGATCACTCGTCAGTGCAGGCTGTAGGTCTTCTAAATTGTCTGGTCTAGACAATGATTGCTGAATTTCCTGAAATCTTTCAGTCTTGGCAGTTTCTACAGAGTAAAAATCATCAATTCCTCTTATTTGTTTAGTTTTTTCAACTGGAGAAACTATGTAGCTGTCATGCAGATCTTGAACTAAACAATCATCTTCAACCTCAACATTTATTTCCTGCTCTGGTTGGTCTGGGCTTTTTGGAGGTGACAACTTTTCCACTATAGTCATAAACTCATGCTGGTCTTCCACCTCTGTCTCATGTAAATGTGTTTCCTCAAGCTGTATTTGGACTGGACTTTTGATTTCTGTTGATGATACTTGCACTGAGTCAGAAGAAGAAAGACACTCTTTAGCAGATATAGTCTCCTGGGGGTATATCTGGCAAGCACTTTCAGGATCACCTGTCATTACAGGCTGTAGGTCATGAAGTTTAACAGCACTATACAACATTTGCTGAATTTCCTCAGCATGTTCCTCTGAGGAAATCTCACAAATATCTCTAGTTTGTTTAATTTCCTTAAGTGCACACTCCTGATAGGTGTCATCCAGAGCCTGAACTGGAATATCCACTCCCACATTAACACTTAGTTCCTTCTCTGTCTGGATTTTTGTTTGCATTTCTGTAGGTGAACAACTTTCCACTTCGGTCTTATACCCATGCTGTTCATCTTCTTCTGTCTCATGTAAACCTGTTCTTTCTGTCTGGTCTGGGCTTTTGATTTCTTTTGATGATTGCTGAACTGAGTCAGGAGACTTGTGAAAAGAGAGATCCTCTTCAACAGGTGTCATCTCCTGGGGGTCTACCTGGCGGGCACTTTCAGGATCACCTGTCATTACAGGCTGTAGGTCATGAAGGTTAATAGCACTATACAACCTTTGCTGAATTTCCTCAGCAGTTTCCTCTGAGGAAATCTCACAAATATCTCTAGTCTGTTTAATTTCCTGAAGCGTACAATCCTGATAGGTGTCATCCAGAGCCTGAACTGGAATATCCACTCCCAAAGTAACACTTAGTTCCTCCTCTGTCTGGATTTTTGTTTGGATTTCTGCAGGTGAATAACTTTCCACTTCGGTCTTATACCCATGCTGTTCATCTTCTTCTGTCACATGTAAACTTGTTCTTTCTGTTTGGACTGGGCTTTTGATTTCTCTGGATGATTCCTGCACAGAGTCAGGAGACTTGCGAGTAGAGAAATCCTCATAGCCAGGTGTCATTTCTTGGGAGTCTGATTTGAATCCACTTTCAGGATCACCTGTTATGTCCTGTAGGTCATTGAGGACATCAGAGCTAGATGTAGAGAATGTGGAATAAGGCATTTGCTGATTTTCCTGAAATTCATCAGAATAAATGATTTCAGAAATTCCTCCAGTTTGTTTCGTTTCGTCAGATACAGGAGCCTCACAGCTGACGTCCAGATTCTGATTTGAAATTCCAGATTTTACAGTAAAACCTATTTCCTCTGTGTGAGCTTGTGTTTTGGACTCTGTAACAGTTGTTTTTTCCACTGTAGTTATAGATACATGCTGGAGTTCCTCTGTCTCATGTAAATGTTTTTTTTCAAGCTTTGTTTGATCTGAGCTTTTGACTTCTTTTGGTGATACCTGAACTGAGTCAGGAGACTTGTGAAAAGAGAGATACTCTTTATCAGGTGTAATCTCCTGGGGGTCAACCTGGCAGGCACTTTCAGGTCCACTTGTCATTACAGGCTGTAGGTCACGAAGGTTAACAACACTATACAACCTTTGCTGAATTTCCTCAGCAGTTTCCTCAGAGGAAATCTCACAAATATCTTTAGTTTGTTTAATTTCCTTAAGTGCACACTCCTGATAGGTGTCATCCAGAGCCTGAACTGGAATATCCACTCCAACATTAACACTTAGTTCCTCCTCTGTCTGGATTTTTGTTTGCATTTCTGTAGGTGAACAACTTTCCACTTCGGTCTTATACCCATGCTGTTCGTCTTCTTCTGTCTCACGTAAACCTGTCCTTTCTGTCTGGTCTGGGCTTTTGATTTCTTTTGTTGATACCTGAACTGAGTCAGGAGACTTGTGAAAAAAGAGATCCTCTTTATCAGATATAGTCTCCTGGGGGTCTACCTGACAGGCACTTTCAAGATCACCTATCATTACAGGCTGTAGGTCATGAAGGTTAACAGCACTATCCAACCTGTGCCGAATTTGCTGATACTCTTCAGACTCAGCAGTTTCCTCAGAGGAAATCTCACAAATATCTTTAGTTTGTTTAGTTTCCTTAAGTGTATAATCCTGATAGGTGTCATCCAGATCCTGAACTGGAATATCCAATCCCACATTAACACTTCTTTCCTCCTCTGTCTGGACTTGTGTTTGGATTTCTGAAAGTGAAAAATTTTCCACTGTAGTCTTATACACATGCTCATGGTCGTCTTCTGCATCATGTAACGCTGTTCTGTCTGTTTGGACTGGACTTTTGATTTCTCTGGATGATACCTGCACAGAGTCAGGAGGCTTGTGAGTAGAGAAATCCTCATAGCCAGGTGTTATTTCCTGTGAGTCTGATTTGCATCCACTTTCAGGATCGCCTGTTATGTCCTGTAGGTCACTGAGGACATCAGAGCTAGATGTAGAGGATGTGGAATAAGGCATTTGCTGACTTTCCTGAACTTCAGAAGAAATCTTATAAATTCCTCTAATTTGTTTAGTTTCCTCCGGTACAGGAGTCTCATTGCTGTCATCCAGATTCTGATCTGAAATTCCAGATTTTACAATAAAACCTATTCTCTCCTCTGTGTGAGTTCGTGTTTGCGTTTCTGTAACAATCATCTTTTCCATTGTAGTTATATACACATGTTGGTCTTCCTCTGTCTCATGCAAGTATCTTTCCTCAAGCTCTGTTTGGACTGTTTTGATTTCTGTTGATGATAGCTGAACTGAGTCAGGAGACTTATGAGAAGAAAGATCCTCTTCATCAGGTGTCATCTTTGGTGAGTTTATTTTAAGATCACTCATTATAGGTTGTGGGTCTTCCAGGTCATGTGGTCTGGATAACATTTGCTGAATTTTCTGAAATTCTTCAGACTCCACAATTTCCTCATGGCTGCACATATCCTGACTCAACTGATCTCTTTCACCCTGAAAACTGATTTCCTGCTCTGCTTGTACTTGGCTTTTGATATCTTTAGGTGACATTTGCGTGAACTCCAGCTCTGCATGGACTGGACTTTTGATCTCCATATAAAATGTCACTTGCTTTGTGTCTTGAGCTTGCTGGTCTTTTTCTTCTGTCTCTTCCAGTCTTGTTTGGACTGCACTTTTAGTTGGACTTCCACGTTCTGTGTATTCTAATTGCATTACACTCTTCTCCTCAGGCTGGTCTTCTGGCTCTGTGGGTGATTTAACCTTCTGGTCACTTATGATTAGCATTTCGGGACTTGTATTTACAGTTTGTTTAAATTCTTCATAAGCTTCAACACGTGTTCTAGGTATCCTGCTCCTGAACATAGTTTCTGTTGAATCTTCATCTGTTTGCATGCTCGTCTTGAGTTTTTCATTTATTTCCTCATCGTGAATTATTGTTGAAATATATTTCTCACTCTGGACCACTGCAGGAGCAAAACAGACTGCTGGCTTTGGCTTCTGTGAATGGTGTTCCACAGCATTGTACTCCACCTGACTGCCATCTTGTATAATACAAGTCTCGATATATGAGGTGGAGCTGACTGGCAATGGACCTGCTGCTTGGATAAACATCTGATACTCTGGACTCTCCTTGAGTTCCTCTTTGATAACAGCACTGAAGTCTTCAGAAGGTTTCCGGTCTGGGCTAATCTGTGGTTCTTCAGATATTCTCCGTTCATGCCTGGTGCTTAGTTTTCCAGGACTGCACTGTTCTCCTTCATGGTGCCACACTTCCAAAGTTACTGTTGAGTCTTTAGCTTGTATTTTCTCTTGACACAGTTCCTTAGAGCATTCTTTATTTTCTATGATTTTATCCTCACTGAATAATATGTCTTCCTTACCCTCTTCCTCATAATCAAACGACATATTTGAAGGTGACTTATATATTTTGTCTCTTACACTAACCAGTGTTTTCTCACTGTGCAGCCTGCTTGCTCTCCAGGAGTCTTTGTTATTAAGTGAAAAGTCCACATACGTTTTGCTAACACTAGGATCCTCTGATATTCTTCGTGCCTGCTCATGTAAAATTTCATCACTAATCACAATCTTATTTTGCTGATACTGGTCATGGATGATTTGTAATGATTCTCCCTTGATGCTCTGAGCACTGATCTCTTCTGTTGATGGTTTAATTTCTGAAGTTTGTAGGTCAGATATTTGAGCACTTTTAGTTTCCTCAGAATCTTTTGTTGCAGACGTAACCGCTAGCTTAGTAATTGCTTTATGTTCAAAAAGTCCAGATTTGCTCTTTGACGGGTCCTGTCCAGTTTGAAATGCCTGCATCAGCTCCTTCACAGACATGGAGTGCTCTATTCTCTCAGTCTGAGACCGAGGGGATTTTGGAGATTTAGGAGTTGGAGTGTAATTTTCCTCCATTTCTCTCGTGGACAGGAAAGCTTTGCTTGAGACAGCAGTCACTTGTCTCACCTCTCTGACTTTGACACTTGCCTCCTTTTCCTCCTCTTCCACTTTCTTCTGCAGTGCTTTGACTCTGTCTTTGATGGACCCAATGGAAGTCTCCACAACTTTAGGAGACACAGGTGGCACTTCAAACTCAGAGTCTCCGAGAAATGCGTCTCCATCGAGTGATTCCTCAGAGCTCATCCTCTCCAGCTCATCTTCAGAGCTACAGCTTACAAACTCTCTCTCTTTCAGCTTCTTTCTTGCTGGTTTTTTTATTCTTGGAGGATAACGCTTCTGAGGTAGCACAACTTCCGTAAATGTTTCTTCGATGATATTCTCTTCTTGGACAGGATGAGCAGTCACAGGCAGGTGCTGGAGATAGCTCTCCAAATCTGTACTAAGATGTGAAATCATTTCAGATGCATCCTTTTGGGGCGCAGAATTACAGTCAGTGGCTCTTGTGATTTTGACCTCACTAAGTAAAGGCTCAACTATCTGCCTTTTCTCTTCTGCTGCCTCTTTATCACTACATGTAGATTTTTCAGTTTCCTTACCAAAGCTTTCAACATTTAGAATCTTTCCCACCTTCTCCAAGTCCCCTTTGATCTTTTCAATTATTTCAAATGGCTCCTCTTCATCCTCATTATCTAGAGGGTATTTTAATGCATCCATGAGAGATGGCTCTGAAAGCTCACTGGTCAGGAAACCTGATATTTTATTAAGATCCTGCTTCATATCTGAGACATCTGAGAGGAGATCAGGACTGGCGAGCGTTGCTGGATCATGAACCATGTGTGTGTGCAGTGTGGAGAATTCTGTTGATTCAGTTTCATCCTCATCTTCAGTAAAACAGATTTACAGAACAAAAGGGAAATGAAGAGGACAAAAACATTGGATAACTGGTCAGCGCAGGTGAAACACAGTCAGATGTGGGGTAAAGTCCATAATATTTAAATAAATAAATTATTATATCACACCGATGGATCCGGGGATTTATGGCTAGCAGCTAAGCAAAGGGAAATAAAGAAAATGTGCCAGGACACAATTTGCAGGAAATAACTTGTGCTTAAACATGTTATATTTGAGTTTTCATACACCCACGCACAAAAGTGAGAAAAATTGCAGAAAACTGAAAATAAAACATCAATGAACAACGCAGTGAAACAGACAATCTCAAGATTGTTCAGGAACAGAAACACACACACACAATACCCAATGATTTAACATGGAGTCCGTGTTATTATTATTATTATTATTAGTAGTAGTAGTAGTAAGCTTATATCTCTTCAGATGCTGTGGTAATTTTAGTTATATATCCTAATTAAGTGATTGAAATGATTTATGATTCTGAGTGAGACAATGAATCATCAGAAAACATAAATAGAGCAAAAATAGAAATAGAAATGAAGTAGAGGAAACAGACATTTTATATATATATATATATATATATATATACACACACACACAGTGGGGAGAACAAGTATTTGATACGCTGCCGATTTTGCTGGTTTTCACACTTGCAAAGCATGTA
>JAODVO010000022.1:24288809-24303015 GCA_025400055.1 Notarius lentiginosus
TCGCGTAATTATTAAAACGGTTAACAGATGTATCGTAGGAGGGTGTAGCAACACCAATCTTGATGGGATTAGTACTCCTCGTTTCCCACATTGTGCTCAGGTGACAATTCCATATTTAAATGCAAAATCGCTAGCTGCTAAACTTAGTCTCCACAGGCTGTGCACTGAAACCGTGCAAGCTCTCACAGCCTGCTGGTGCTTCCATAGGTGACGTCGCGAATCTGGCTCCAGACTCCCTTGGGATTTTTCCAGATGCATTTTATTTTATTTTGTTCTGCTGTAGACAGATGACCTTGTGCAAAATTACCCTTCTGGATAAGTGTGTAAAAGGAAATTCTTTCATATTAAAAAAAAAAAATAAAGAATTTGGTCCAGGATATGCACTTTAAACTGCATGCCTTGTGAATGTTTTGTTCAACAGTGATGGCATATCAGGGAAGCCATTTAAGGAGCGAGCTCCAGAAGTCCATTTTGCTATAATGGGTTATATAAATATAAAGCGTTCATATTCAGTTAGGTTGAGATTTTGCTGATTTTTAGGTTGAACCTGCAGGTTGTGGACCTAGTAGTAGTGCACCAAGATTTATAAACTAAGTGGGACCAGATGTTTTTGATCCTGCATTATAAAGAGCAAATATTTTGGAGAGGGAAATGTCCCAATATCAAATACTGATATTTGTTTTTAATATTTCAGAATTTAGTTTGTCAGCCTACAAAAGGAATAAACGAAAGATGGAGATGGCAGAGAAGATGGAACCAGAGCATAACTCTTTTAAGAGACGGCGACAATCAAGTGGAACTGTGAGTTAACTAATTAAGCTAATTTTATTGTTAGCTCGATATACCGATCTCCTGCAGTAGTTTCATTCTTGATGGTAGTCCAAACTACCAGTTGAAGATTTTTTTTTTGGGGGGGGGCACGTCATCTTTTTCCAGTCTTCAGTTGGCTAGTTTTGGTTAGTCTGTGCCCATGATAGCCTCAGATTCTTATTTTTGGTTGACAGGAGTAGAATCTGTTAGTCTTCTGCTGTTTTAGCCCATCCACCTCAAGGTTTGATGTGTTGTACATTCCGAGATGCTTTTTTGCTCACCATGGTTGTGAAGAATGCTTCTTTGATTTAATATTGACTTCCTGTCAGTTCAGACCAGTGGTGGGTTTCCCAAAAGCATCATAGCACAAAGATCATCATTAAATGGTAGAGCGGGCATCACAATGAACACTCTCCTAGTTAAGATGCTCTTAGCATTAAGAGGTTTTTGGGAAACCCAGCCCAGTCTGGTCATTCTCGTCCAATCTCCCTCATCACCAAGGTGTTTCAGCCTGCAGACCCTCTGCCCACAGAATGTTTATTTTTCACACCATTCTATGTAAACACTAGTGAAATTCCCAGGAGATCAGCAGTATCTGAAACACTCAGACCAGCCCATCTGAAACCAGCTACCATGCCATGGTTAAAATCAGAGAACACTACTTCCCCATTCTGATGTTTAATGTGAACATTAACCGAAGCTCTTGATTTGCTTGATTTTATGCTGCTGTCACATGATTGGCAGCTTGGATAACCGCATAAATGAGCAGATGTACAGGTGTTCCTATTAAAGTGGATGGTAAGTGTATGCAGCCAGTTGCAGTTTTACTTGATGGTGATATTGCAGTTAATACAGCATAATTAGGTGTTACCAATGTGTTTGCTTATTAAACCAAACTGCACTTGAAATGAGTTAAAAAAAAAAAGCCTGTTATATTGCTGCATTTGTAAGATGAGTTAAAAATGACTGAACATGGTCGGTAATGAATGAATTAGTTTGAGACAAACAGTTTTTACAAACTCAGGTCAGGAAGCATGTGCTTGTTAGCTTGTAAGTAGTTCAATTATGTTTTTGTAGATAACATTACATTGTACATCTTGCTTTCAGTTCACACTGAAGCAATCCCAAAAAGTCTTGGCTCCAGGCTTTGAAAACTAAGTGCCTACTCCAAAATTTTGAGTCAATTCCATGCACTGGAAATGGTTCACTTTGCTGAAAGGCTGCAAGCAAAATCAATATAAACACCTCTCACCAGAGATACCCAGGTGGCATATTTCAGCATCCCACCAGCCTCAGCAGAGGATTACCTGCTCCTGAAAGAGCAGATCTTGGGGTGCTGTGGGTTTTCCATCTGCCAGACTGCAATGGAGTTCCATCGCTGGGTGGTTCTAGGCTGAGGTTAAACCTTGCAGCCAACTGGATGCTTTGCTGAGGACCACCAAGCTTTGGCTGCAGCCCAAGCACTCAGCCATGCAAGTCGTAGGGCAGGTCACCTGGGCATTTCTTCTGGGCATTGCCTCCAGCAGAGTGCATGGCTGTTGGCATGAGGGCACCCAAACCCCCCTCTGAGCTAGTGGAGGCCTTTGAGTGTGCCCTGGTGATGCTAGACTTCAGCATGCAGGAGAAGCCAGCCCCCATCAGGTCCATGTGCTCCCTTTCTTGGGTAAATGTGGAGTCTTGATGGCACCCTCAGCAAACCACTCACCCTCCCTCTCCTGCCAGTGAGCCCATGCCAACTGCACCTGAACCACCTTCACCGTGGCTCACTGGCTGCATCATCCACTCACCCACCAGCCTTCATGTTCCAAGTGCCCTTGTGCAGATTGAGGGGTGGCCAGTGCAAGCCCTCCTGGACTCGGGCAGTACCATCGCAGGGGCAGCCGGCTCTTACTTCCTGGTCTGCCAGGACCTCCTATACCAGCAAGGCCAAGGCGTGGACCTCCTGGTGGTCCCCCACTCTAAGGTGGATTTCATGATGCACCTGGCCCACTCCCACCCCTTGGGCAGCCACCTGGCAAGCCAGAGCACCCTTGAGTAAATCAAGGACCAGTTCCTCTGGCCAGGGATGAAGGCAGAGGTCAAAAACTTGTACCAGAATGGTCCCTAATGTCTGTGCACTGCCCCCAAAGACCTACTCCTGCTCCACTCATACCTCTCCTGATCATCGGCGTTCCCTTCGAGAGAGTGGGCATGGATTGGGTGGGTCTCTTTCCAAGTCTGCCCAGGGCCATGAACATGTCCTGGTCATCATGGACTATGCAACCCGATACCCTGAGGCAGTGCCACTGTGGAAGGCCACTTCCAAGAACATTGCCCAGGAACTGGTTCTGCTATTTTCCTACATGGCTGATCTGCACCATCTTAAATCCATCCTAAGTGAGCTGAGGAAGGCTGGGCTCACTGCCAACCCCTGGAAGTGCCATCTGGGGCTGGCCAAAGCACAGTACCTGGGCTACTGCATTGGCCTGCATCTGCTGAAACCACAGGAGAAGCAGGTGGAGGCTGTGCAGAAGTATCCCTGACCCATCACCAAGTGTCAGGCATATGCGTTCTTGGGGCTGACTGGGTGTTATCCCAGATTTATGCTTAACTTCTCTCTAGCCTCTCCTCTTTCAGACCTCACAAAAAAGGGCTAACTGGATAAGGTGCAATGGACCAACCAATCAGCTGCAAGCTACTCCCAGCCAAAAAGAACCATGCTGCTGTAGAAAGAGAATCCCTGGCCATCAAGTGGGTAGCTAACTGAGTTAAGGTATTATCTATCTGGTCATCACTTCCAACTGGTCACCGACCATGCCCCACTGTAGTAGATGGTGGCCACTAAAAATATCAACACTCCTGTTACTTGCTGGTTCTTGCCTCTTCTGGAGTTCTCTTTTCAGGTCCAGCACAGTGCCAGGACCCAGCACGGAAACACTTATGGTTGTCTATGTTCCTTCTGCTGAAGCTGTGAGTGCCACACTGGTGGAGAATTTTGGCACAAACACAGTATCTCTCCCCCCCCCCCCATGGAACCCCTTCTGCAGCACCACCTGGAGACCAGCCTCCAGTAACAGCAGGTGACCCAAGATTTTACTAGGTGGTCTTAAGTTGCCACCTAGTAGCTGCTGCAGCAACGAGCAGACTTCATGGTGTGGTTCAGGACTTTATGGTGTGGTTCGATTCTCTTGCCATCAATACAAGATCTTGGCAAAAAATGAATGCAACTCTGGACAGAAATAAATGTTGTGATGTTGCATAAGGTTGTTGAAAGAATGTTACCGTGAATGCATGCCATAATCAAAGCAAAAGACAATCCAGTGAAATATTAGTGTGTGACTTTTTTTTGGCCAGGCAGTATAGAATATACGTACTCTGTCTTTTGCAGTGTCCCACACTTGGCAACCATAACACTTTCAGTACTGTCAGTAGTACAAGCACCCATAATTCAAAATCAGACTACTGAATCCAGTCTATCCATACTGATACTGATTTATCCAATCAGTCTTCACCTGTAAACGAACAGCCTTAAAGGGTACCGGTACAGCATTTAAACATGATTGATATTGATAGTACAAGCCCTAATTGTATTAATGCACACAGGTGCAGCCACCTGATTAGCTGTCATAACATTTAAAAGTCCAAAAGCACTTGAAATTTTATTGAACATGGGCAACCAATATGGTGCCCAGGATGTGACATCAATTCATTGATAGCCAGGTACCAGAAGTTAAGTGTAGCTGATGTAAACATGCTTGTTAGCCTGGATTTAGTCAGATGAAAGAGTTATCTTCAAATCAGTATGGGCAGTGGAGAAACCAAATATCTGTATGAACCTCAGAAAAAGGACTATCTGCATCTGGTAAATTATTTTGGCAGCGAATCATGAGATGAAATTGATGATCAGTGATGAAATTGGAGGTACTTTGCAAGTGCAAAGTCGGGAAGGCAAGTCAAAGGATTTGACAGCCATCTGGTGCCAATGTCCACAGTGTGCCAAGTGGAAAACTGACACTGAATGTGTTTGTTGTAAAGAGCATGAACTTGCATGCAATATAATACAGGCACAGTCATTGAAAAGCATTGCATTTAGTTTGTTTCATAGGTTGTTGTGATATGGCTGAAGGGCTTTGAAATATTCCACAGCTGGAAAAAGGACTGGTGTCTCAGTTCCATGACATGAATGCTTTGTTGTTTCCTCATTGAAAAAAATACTCACAGCATCTGTCATATCTTGCCGACTAATTGTTAGATTTCTCACTCTTTTCTCCTTATCTTCTTGGGAAATATGCAAGTAGGCACAAAACTTGTTTTAAAAGTGTTATTGTTTGTTTTTCCTTAACTGAAACTTCAATATACTTTCAGGTGTTATCTGTTCTTAGTATCTAGGCCTAACTCCATGGTACATTCTTTAAAACCCTCTGGGCCTGTGATCCAAGGTCAATGTACAGATAAAGCTGTCCAACTTAATAACCCATAGCAATCATATTACATTATCTTAACATGTACCCTAAATATGAGACTACTGGGGCCTTGCCAAGGTATCATCAGTTGGCTTAGATGCTAAGGCATTTCAAATGTGGATGGAAAAGTAACCATAGAGTCCAGTTCTATTTAAAGTTCTAGTCAGATCTATCAAATTCTAGGCATTTACATTTGTCATTAGTTTAAAAAAAATTGGCTGATGCTGAATGAGTAAAGGAATTTGGCCTTTGTTTCACCTCACATTTATACCCCAAACATAAAGTTGAACAAGAAGTCATAAGACTTCCTAAAGTTTCAATGTAGGGTTAAAATAAAAAGTAAATAAGCTTATTCAGGTACATTATATTCATAAGCATTCCAAGAACCCTGGGGTTGTCAATAATTGGGACATGTGCTTTGTTATGCTTCCAACCTATTTCAAAACCATCATTTCTCTCTAACATTTTGGGAAAAAGTTGTCTTTTCCCAGTTTGTCTCATTTCTGAAGACATCATATTTGTGAAGTCTTTCAGTCATGTTTAAGGGTATTTCACAGCATTGAATCTGCCCTTTTGAAGGTAACAAATTATTTGCTGATTGTGGTAATTGTGCCATTTTAATTTTGTAACAGCGCAGCCTTCAATTCTGGAGATCATAGTGTGATTGCATGTTTTAAATGTTGTGGTGTTCAAGTTGCAGCATTAAATTATGGTCTATTCTGGGTCCTGTGTTGTGCCCCCCCCCCTTTCTTTCTCTCTCTCTATATTTGATCCCTTTGGGAGATATCATTCAGAAGCATAACATTTGGTTTTCATTGTTATGCGAATGGAACACATATGTTTGCCCTTGCAACCGAATGATCCAGACTCCTTACATAGGCTTCATGACAACTTAAAGAATATCAAAAGTTGGATGTTTAAAAACTTCCTTCCATTCATCCATTTTCTTCCGCTTATCTGAAGTCAGGTCGCTGTGACAGCAGGCTAAGCAGGGTATTCCATGTGTTCTTCTCCCCAGCAACACTTTCCAGTTCCTCCTAGGGGGGATTCCAAGGCACTCCCAGGCCAGATGAGATGCATAATATCTCCAGTGTGTTCTGGGTCTACCCCAAGGTTTCTTCCCAGTTGATCATGCCTGGAAAACCTGCAAAGGAAGGCGCCCAGAAGGCATCCTCATCAGATGCTCAAACCACCTCAGCTGACTCCTTTCAACATGGAGCAGCGGGTTTACTCCGAGATCCCTCCAGATGTCTGAGCTCCTCACCCTATCTCTGGGGGTGAGCCCAGCCACCCTCCAGAAAAAGCTTATTTTAGCTGCCTGTATCCGCGATCTCATCTTTTCGGTCACTACCCAAAGCTCATGACCATAGGTGAGGGTTGAAATGTAGATTGATTGGTAAATCAAAAGCTTTGCCTTCCGGCTCAGCTACCTCTTCGGCTCAGCTACCTCTTCACCACAACAGACTGGTACAATGCCTGCATTACTGCTGATGCCGCCCCAGTCCACCTGTCCATCTCGCACTCCATTTTGCCATCACTCGTGAAGAAGACCCCAAGATACTTGAACTCCTTCACTTGGGGCAACACCTCACTCCCAACCTGGAGGGACACTTCACCATTTTCCAGCAGAGAACAATGGCCTGAAATTGGAGGTGCTGACTCTCATCCCAGCTACTTCACTCTTGGCTGCAAACCGTTCAAGTGCTTGCTGAAGGTCACCCTGGGCCAACCAACCCTGAAAGGCCTCTTTCTTCAGCTTGATGGCTTCCTTCACTGTCTGTGTCCACCAGTGGGTTCTTAGGTTACCACCATGACAGGCACCGACGACCTTTTGGCCACAGCTCTTACCAGCCGCCTCTACTTTGGAGGCTTTGAACACAGTCCATTTGGATTCCATGTCCTGAACTGCCCCTGGGATGCACAAAAAGCTCTTCCGGAGGTGGGAATTGAAGACCTCATGAACAGAGGACTCTGCCAGACGTTCCCAGTTCACCCTCGCTACACGCTTGAGTTTACTAGATCTGTCCGGCAGCCTCCCCCGCCATCTGAGCCAACTCGCCACCAGGTGGTGATCAGTTGACAGCTCTGCACCTCTCTTTACCCGAGTGTCCAAGACATATGGCCGTATATATGATGATACGACCACAAAGCCGATCATTGATCCAAAAACCATCATCTTTGAGCACAGTTTGTCATTACATCAACAAATGCAAGTTCAAACCATATGTAAACAATATCCTGAAACGCTGCTGCCTTTTCTGGACCCGAGCTCAGTTGCGATGAACTAAGGCAAATTGAAAAACTGTCCTATGATCTGACAATTCGAAATGTGAAATTCTTTTGAGTGTCATTGGCGCTGTTTCCTCTGGAAATCGAGGAGAGGGATCATCTAGCTTATCAGCGCACAGTTCAAAAGCCAGCAACTGTGATTGTATGGGGCTTCATTAGTGTTCATGGCCTAGGTAGCTTACACATCTGGGAAGGCACCATTAATGCTGAATGATGTATGCAGGTTTTGAAGCAACACTGACCCATCCAGGCAACATCTTTGTCAGAGAAGGACTTGTTTATTTCAGCAAGATAATGCCAAGCCGCATGCTACGTATATTACAACTGCACAGTTTTGTAGTAAAAGTGTTTGGGTGCTAAACTGATCTGCCTGCAGTCCAGACCTGTCTCTCATTGAAAACAGTTTGTGCATTATGATATGCAAGATACAACAAAAGAGACCCTGAACTGTTGAGCAGCTGAAATCCATGATCAGGCAAGAATGGAACATCATATCGCTTTCAGAATTGCAGCACCTGGTCTCTTTAGTTCTCAAACGTTTACAGAGTGTTGTTAAAAGAAGAGGTGATGCAACACGGTGGTAAACATGCCTTTGTCCCTATGTTTTTGAAGCTTGTTGCCAGCATTAAATTCAAAATGAGCATATATTAAAAATAAATAAATAAATAGATAAAATTTCTCAGTTTCGACATTTGCTGTGTTGTCTTTATTATTTTCAGTGAAATATAGGGTTTCCATGAATTGTAAATCATCACATAAATTTGCAGTTTACACAGTGCTCCAACTTTTTTTTTTTAAACAGTGTTGTATTTTACCCTTTAAATCTATACTTAAACCTCATCTGTTTTCATTAGCATTCGATGTGACTTGAATGTATTCAAGAGCAGACTGTGTTTTATTGTTATTTAATGATCTATGTAAAAGCACTTTGGTCAGTAAAGGCTGTTTTTAAAGTGCTATATAAATCAAGTTGACTTATTTTACAATCTTCTGTGCATGAAACTGCATCTGTTTGGTAATTTGGTGCATAGAACAGTAATTAGGATTTCTTTCAGCAGGTGAATGAAATGGTGGATTTAGAGGAGCCTGCCTCCCTGGACACAGTTGGCGCTGTTGTTGTGGATCAGCAAGGGAATGTTGCAGCCGCTGTCTCTAGTGGAGGTTTAGCTATGAAACACCCAGGGCGAGTAGGCCAGGTAAGAATCACTGTTCCTTCTGAGGTGTTATTAACTGTAGTTTGCTGCAGTCTGTGAGTCCTCCACATGTAACACTGCTGAATACTAGTTTTATTTTCTTGGAATAATTTTTCTCTTGTCTTTATGTGAAGGCTGTACTGCAGTAGAAACAGATGTCTTTTTGTATCTTACTCTCTCTTTTTCTAAGGCTGCTCAGTATGGGTGTGGCTGTTGGGCTGAAAATGCTCATGATGCTCGACCTTATTCTACAGCCGTGAGTACCTCAGGTATGAACACGACTTTGTGGTGAAATAAGATATTTTGGCCTATTCTGAGACTTAAGATGGCAAGAAAATACAGCTTTATGTATAAATTTTAGTTCAGTCATCCAGCTTTTAAGTAAGTTAGAAAGAGCACAGAGTAAGTATACGTATGTTAACTAAAGGTTATAATCTGTTGCTGAATCTTCTTGTTGATTGTCACAGGATGTGGAGAGCATCTGATGCGCACCATGTTAGCTAGAGAGTGCTCCACAGCTATGCAGGCTGACAACGCTCATCAGGCTCTCCTGGAAGCTATGCAAAACAAGTTTATTGGTGAGGACATTTGACCTTATCATCCATGTGACGCTCTATGTGAATGCCGGTCTCGACAGCTGAATTCTTGAAAACGTCCAAAAATGTGATAACTTGCTTGTGATTGGGATACATGCAATGTAGGACCACATTTTAGTTTAGGACCTGTAGTAACATCCCTTCACTCACTCACTCTCTCTCTCTCTCTCTACCCCCTTCCCCTTGGAGCACTTTGTTAGGAACGCTATACTAATATTGGGTAGGACCTCCCTTTGCTCTCTTAAAAAAAAAAAAAAAAACAGTTCTTCAGAAGCATCCCATCTGGCACCAGCAATCATGCCATGGTCAAAATCCATAAGATCATATTTTCATCATTCTAATTACCAGAAGCTGATGCTCTATCTGCTTAATTTTATGCATTGGACTGCTGTCACCATGTACAGATATGGATCAAAAGATTCTGCTAGATACAGGTCAAGAACATCCATTAACGTTCACATCAAACCTTGGTGAGCAGATCAAACCTTGGGGTAGATGGGCTGCAACAGCAGATAACAGCAATGGGTTCCACTCCAGTCAACCACAAACAAAAATCATCAAAACTGTACAGCTGATGATTAACAAAACAAAAAATCAACTGATCTTTTTCCAGTCTTCAGCTGTCCAGTTTCAGTGAGTCTGTGCCGATGATGGCTTCAGATTCTTGTTCTTGGCTGACAGGAGTGGAACTGAATGGGTTCTCCTCTGATCTCTCTCATCAACAAGATCCTGCAGATCCCCTGCACACAGGATGCTTTTTGTACCTTACTGTGAAAACTCTAGAGACTGTTGTGTGTGTGAAGTTCAGCAGTTTATGAAATGCCCAAACTAGTACATCTGGCACCAACAACCATTCCATGGTTAAAGTCACAGAGATCAGAATGGGGTGAAAAGTATGATGTTTAATGTGAATATTAGCTGAAGCTTTTGACCTGTATCTGTATATCTGTGTCTTGTGCTGCTGCCACATGAATGTCTAATTGGGTAGCTGCATAAATGAGCAGGTGTACAGGTGTTTCTTTTAAAGTGGAGAGGAGTGTACACAGTGGGTTCAGGAAGTATTCTGACCCCTCCACTTTTTTTTAATTTAAAATATATTAAATTTACATTTTTGGCCATAAATTTATACATAGTAATCCATAATGACAAAGGGGGGAATCCTCTTAGAATTTTTCCTCCTTGCCATTCCTGCTTGCATGTCATTTAGCTAAGTATTCAGACTCTTGGCTAAGGCACTCGGAATTCAACCCAGTTTAACACTATTTGCTTTTATTATCTTGAAATATCTCCAGAACCTATCGGGAGTCTACCTGTGGCAAATTAAATTGATTTTGAATTAGTAATTTTAGGTGTGATTTTATAATGGCATACATCTGTATGTGTGCATAAGGTCCCACAAGTCACAGGGCATGTTGGGCCAAAAACCAAGCCATGGAGTCCAAGGAACTATCTGTAGACCTCTGCGATCAAATTGTGATAAGACATAGGCTGGGGCAAGGGTATAAAAAACATTTCTAAAGCATTGAATGTTCCCAAGATCCCAGTGGTCTCCATTATTGTGAAATAGAAGAAGTTTGGAACCACCAAATTGTTGTTTGGCCAAACATGGCAACTGGGCTAGAAGGGCATCATGTTATGGAGTTTCTAAGAGGTAGGAAAAGGGATGTTGGTCAGAACTGAGGGAAGGATGAATGCAAGTAAATACAGAGAAGTCCTTGAAGAAAACCTTGTTGGCCATGTTGGCACCAACGACACAATCAGGCAGCAGTCTGAAGTCTGCCAAGGTATAGGGTGTTTCAGCAGACTGCTCTCTCTCCACATGACTACAATCCATTTGCTCATCACACAATCTGGATTTTTGTTGACAATTTTCATCCATTTTGGGAACGAGACTTTTAAAGTAGAGATGGCATCCACCCCAGCTCCCATGGCACACGTTGATTTTTTTTTTTTACATTTTTCATGCAGTTACTAGAGCTTCACGTCATTGACTACCCACCACCTGCTCCACAATAGCCCTGGACTGAAACAGTTGATCTGAGCATACTGACAATTTTTAACAATTCTCAAATTACATGTACAAACCCATCTTGCTTTAGGTGTGCCATAGTTCAGCCACTCCTTAAGAATCCTGGTCTTGATCTGACTATTCCAAATAATTTTCAGTCAATTTCAAAGCTTTATTTTTATCTGAGGTTTAAAAAAGGTTGGTTGTATTCAGATTCTGTCCTTTTTAAACCACTGATGCTGGTAATTGTTTTTATTGAATATTATTAGAATAGTAATTATACATTTAATTGAATATTATTAGCATAATATTTCATTATTATTTCAAGTTTGTAGGAAAAATGACTACACCTGAGGACAACGTAAAATGGCAAGTGGTAAAAATGTATTAATTTTTTTTGTTTTGTTTTTAATTTAATTCATAGAATTAATATGAAATGGTTTTCTTCAAGGTTAAAAAAGTCATCACACACAAGGGATGTCCCCTATTCAAAGGTAGAGCTATTTATACAAAAGTATAAAACGCTGCATATGTAAAGGTGAGTACTATATGTATTTTACAGGCTCACCATTTCTGGCAAGTGAAGATGGTGTTCTGGGTGGCATAATTGTTTTGAGATGCTGTAGATGTGGAGAGGACCACAGCTCTGGCAATTTGCAGGCCTTACTGGGTACGTTTGGTGCTCCTACCACAGCACTCACACACTTTAGGGACACCGTGTTTGCAGCAATTATATATTTCAGCAACACAATACTTATCCCATACTAAAAATCCAGACCTTCTATAAGGGCACTTAGACTTTCAATAAGAATTTTTCTTTTGCTGTTTGACTAAGTAGACAAGTTCAGGATTAGAACAAGTTATGTTCTGCAAATTGCTATTTGTTAATTTCCTTTTCCTACAGCATCATTTTTTCTGTATTTCTGGAAGAACAAACAAAATATACCACTTACAATTTTAATTCCAAATGCAGATACAGATCAAATATTTGCAGCAATACACAAATCCAGATAATGGCATTGTTACACCCCTAAAAATATTTGTTCCATCCAAAGTAAATACATTTTATTTTTAATTTGGTTGTGACATATAAACCTGTTTTCAAAAAGAAGTTGGAACACTGTATAATGCGATAATTTGCAAATAATGGAAGTCCTGTAGTTCATTAAAAATTGTACAAAGACAACATATCAAATGTCAAAACTGAGAAATTTTATTGTTTGAAAAATATATGGTCATTTTGAATTTGATGCCAGCAACATGGGACAGGCATGTTTACCACTGTGATCTTATTTGTTCATTTTCATGATCTTATTTGTTTCTTGATCTTACTTGCAATTTTTATTTCATAACATAACGTGTCGGATGTTTTCAATGGGTGACGGGTCTAGACTGCAGGCAGGCCACTTTAGCATCTGCACACACCCCCCCCCCCCCCCCGTTTTTTTAAATGGAGCTATGTAGTTATAATACGTGCAGAATGTGGTTTGTCTTAATGAAATAAGCAAGGCCTTCCCTGAAAAGAAGTCATCTCGATGGCAGCATATGTTGCTCCAAAACCTGTAAACAGTATGTCAGTCAGCATTAATGGTGCCTTCTCAGATGTGCAAGCCACCCATGCCATGTGTACTAATGCACCCCAATGCCATCCTGGATGCTGACTTTTGAACTGTGCACCAAAAAGAAGCCAGATGGTTCCTCTCCTCTTTAGCCTGCAGGATGTGGTATCCATGATTTCCAAAAAGAATTTCAAATTTTGATTCATCAGACCACAGGACAGTTTTCCATTTTGCCTCAGTCCATCTTAAATGCGCTAAAGCCCAGAGAAGGTGGCAGTGTTTCTTGATCTTATTTGTTTTCTTTGCATGGTAGAGTTTAACTTGCATTTATGGATGCAATGACAAACTGTGTTCAGACAATGATTTTTGGATGTACTCCTGAGCCCATGTAGTGATTTCCACTACAGAATCGTGTCTGTCTTTTTAATGATGTGCCTCCTGAGGGCCCAACGATCACGAGCATCCAATATTGTTTTTTGGCCTTGTCCCTTGCGTACAGAGATTTCTTGGGATTCTCGAAATGCTTTAATGATATTATGTACCGTAGATGATGTGATCCCAAATTCTTTGCAATTTTACATTGAGGAACATCATTCTGAAATTGTTGCACTATTTGCCCTGGCAGTCTTCCATACAGTGGTGAACCCCCCTCCATCTTTACTTCTGAGAGACTCCGCCTCTCTGGGGTGTTCTTTTTATTCCCAATCATGTAACTGACCTGTTGCCAATTAACCTAATTAGCTGTGAGCTGTTCCACCAAGTGTTTTTTTTGTTATTTATTTAAATCATTACACAACTTTTCCAGTCTTTTATTGACCCGTCCCAATTTTTTTAAAACGCATTCCTGGCATTAAATTCAAAATGAGCTTATTTAAAAAAATAAAATTTCTCAGTTTCATATTTGATATGTTGTCTTTGTACTGGTTTCCATGATTTGCAAATCATTGCATTTTGATTTTATTTACATTTTACACTTGACCCAACGTTTTTGGAAACGGGGTTCTAGAAGTATAGCCATGGTACTGAACAAATGCTGATATACTGGTCATTTGCATCTTTATACACACGCACGAGGGTGAGTCAAAAAGTTCTAAGACAAATTAAAAAAATATTTTATTTATGAAAATAACAAAGCTATTTCTCTACATTTCCTCCATTTAAGTCTAAACACTTCTACAAGCGATGTTTCCGTTGGAGAATTCCTTCTTTGTATTCCTTTATTGAATTATTTTGAATTCCTTTTGAAATTATAACATCTGTCTTAGAACTTTTGACTAACCCTTGTGTGTGTGTGTGTGTGTGTGTGTGT
>JAODVO010000022.1:24864637-24877059 GCA_025400055.1 Notarius lentiginosus
GCTTCAGATGGGTTAAATGCAGAGGATAAATTTCACTGTGCTTGAAGTGTGCATGTGACGAATAAAGGTTTCTTCTTATTATTGTCTCCACCTTATATTCATAAAAAACAAATGCAATGCAATAATCTTTTCAGCAGTGTTTATACTTTATTTACAGAAATGCTGGGGTTGCCTGAGAAGATGCTGAATGAAAATAGAAAGCTGGTGTTTGGCAACAGAAGATGCACTGAATGAACCGAGTCTACAGGGAAAAGAGATGCTGTGGGGAGAAGAGCTGCTAATTGCCTGGCTTTTTTTCTGTTGAATGGGCCGAAGCTTTTAAGGAGACAAACAAGGCAGTCTGCAATCAGATGGAGCACAATCTGTCAGTTACCCCATCACAGCCAAACATTTGTTGTACAGAGAATCTCATCATCACAAATCTGCTTGCCATTCATGGGCAATTGCGGCTAAGTGATTTTCACTTCAGCCCATCTCTATAATGCCAGATCTGTTCTGTGGAGAAACAGGAAGTGCAGCTAATGTAATAAACCTTGGTCAGCTAGTCATGGGCAATTTTGCATATGATTTTGTCTGCCTCCCAAAATCAGGTGTAAATTAGTGCCATGTGTGTTGTTCAAATCAGTACAGGCAATGTTGCCAGGTGCATGGTTTTCCTGCAAGACTGATCTACTTTGGAGTGCAAGAGTGAGGGTTTTACTGTTGATGTAAAAAACAAACAAACAAACAAACAAACAAACAAGCAAGCAAACCAAAAATGCTCATAGATCAAAACAATAATAGACATTCTATTTATTTACTTATTACAAAATGTCTTATATTTATTACAAAATGTAGGATGTTATTTTAGGATGTTGGTGAAATAACTGGCAGCTATGGTCTAAGTACATACATATATACAGTATATCAAACGCATAGCCTATATATTATTATGTGCACAGCAGGCATTTCATTAAAACCAATTTGCCTAATAATCAAATGGCATATCAGCCATATTAATTGTCTACATTTTTTTCAATTCTCACATAGGAACCTTCATTCAAGAACTGTACTAAGACATTAGTTGTGTTACTGAACTTGCATTTCCTATTTAGCTGCAAGCAATTTGATGGTTCTATGGTTGACTTTGCTTGCCATTTCATACCGATTTTTAAATCATAATTTGCACCTCACACAGGGAGCATTAATAGGTGTTCCCTGCTGCAGTTTGCAACATGAGCTAAAGCTTTGGTAAACTGAACATTAATTTCAGCTGCTGCTGCATTAGGTTACGTTTTGAACTGCACCTCTGCATGCATGTACATCTCGGCCTGAGAGTCTCTAGATCTTCATCCATGCTCCTCCAACTTGCTCAATATAATACTTACTAACTAGAACTACAATAGTGAAGCCAGAGGGAGCTGTGAGGTGGGCTTAGGTTCTCTTTGTCGTGGGGGAGAGGGAAATTAAATATTGCCACAGTGGGCCTAATTCCAATCAGAATTTCAGAAGACAGCAGGTTTGAGTGCACCCAAAATTAATGAAATGGTCATTGATTTTGGCAGCAAAAATTAGAGAAGGAAACAGACCTGGGCAAAGGGCGATGTTGCAGAGTTTACTCTGAGTCTCAGGGCCATCACAGCCCCTACCACCGTGCTGAGGGGGTGTGCAGACTCTGGTTCGGGTACGGTGACCCCGACCACAGGTAAAGGAGCACAGACTCCATGGAGACCATTCCTCCCACACACCATGCACTGCCAACACAGGAAAGTAGTTAAGACACATTGGGACACACACACACACACACACACACACACACACACACACACTTTCATAAATAAATTAATAAACTCTACATCTTATTAAAAACATCTTAGTAGTACAGGAAAATCAGCAGGAAAGAACCATGCATTTTAGAATATGTTAAGTGGATGAAAATGCACACAGAGTGATCATAGTTTAGAGTTTGAGAGGTCAGTTTAGAGGTTCAATTTAAAAAAAAAAAATCAAAGTTTTTTTTTTCTGTCTTCCTTTGTTAGCTGTTTTTAAGCAACAGGCCAAGCTGAACATCATCAACAACATTTAAAATGGTATGAGAAGGTACAAAAGTACAAAATGACAATGATTCATCCTTGAATACAGCCTGAATTTGTGATTCGATAATGTTGTGCTATGCTTCAATAATGCTAGAAAACATTATCTAATCACAGCCAATTTACTCTTCCTTGCTTAGACTATACTTCCAACTTATGATCCATTTTTAATCCTTTACTACTTACTGCTAACAATACCAATATTCTCCACATGGCATGGCATAAATCATCAAAAGCCCAGGTGTGTGTACACTGTTGGGTCACTCTCCAGTCGTACATTCCCTCTCAGTGTCCTTCCTTTCTGCCAGCGAAGCCATCTTTTTCTCTCCAATTGAATAAAAAATTCTGGAGTCCTGCTCAAACATTTTTAATTTAAAAGGTACATCCCTTTGCACTTTCCGCAAAAAGGTAGGACAAGGAACTTATAGTTATTTGGAGCCTTCTTCAGAGCAGAATCAAGGATCCTTCCGTAAATAGATTATATAAACATAAATAAATAGCTTTTTATTATTGGTCAGGTTCTCACCTTTAAACATATTGCATCAGAATATGTTCTAATTGATGAGGCTCACCTGCTTCAGTTAATACTACAATATTAAAGCAAGACTGAGCAACAGCTTGTCCATCTCTATACTGTACTCTACTACTGAAGTCAGGGCTTAGAAAGTGTTTCAACACTTATGAATATAGGGAAACATATTTAAAACATTTTCCTCACAAGGTTAAAAAAAACTGTGGAATTTGAGATGGTTTCAGAAATTGTCCATGGAATTTGACTGCTGAAGGCACTGATATTTAATAATGTAAAGTGAATAGACAAGGCAGGTGTAGTAAAAACACATGGCCATGTCTGTTCCACATTAGCAATGGGAACAATTTCACTTACACATCTCTCTTAATCAGAATTTCTACTCTGGTTTAAAAAACAAAATAAAACAACAACAACAAAACCCATTTCTCTTGACACATAACACTATGCCTCTTCAAAAATACCAACAGTCACATCCACTGTAAAAGTGCTATTGGGTGCAAAAAAAAGAGAGAGTACAATTCTATTAGCATATTGGCTAATTTTCAAGGTTCAAAGTTGAGATTTTTCTACTGTAAAACCACAAGGCTGATCTGTGCTGAAGTTTTAAGACATTTTTTTTCTGGAAAATAATTCTGTATCCATCATTTTTGAAAGCTAAAGGGACTTTGACAACAATGGCAAATGCCATCCTGGCACTTTGTTGCATTTCAGTTACAAAAAAAAAGCACAAGTGACAAAATTTCAAGCATTGGTGTGCACAGGAATTATGATAAAAGGCAAGATCAAATTATTACCTTATTCATTTCCAGGAAATGCAATTTCATATACATTTTATTATTTCATCCAAGGTACTCTTGGATGAAATTGGAAATTTGTAGAAATAAAAACTTGCTCCCACATTACCTCCACCCCCACCCCTCAAACAGTAAGCAGGCAACTACAAATCAGAAAGTTTTAGTCAAGTTACTTTAGATACAAGTACTCAGAAATTGGAAATAATAATTACATTAATCATATTTCATGGTTAAAGGGTTTTAAAGGGCTGCTCTGTATTGTTCAAATGCTTTCTCCTTGCACATAAAAAATAAGCCAAAACTCTAGTTAGCTGGTAACACATGTTTAGAATTGCAAACACAACATTTTAATTCCTTAGGGATTTTTTGGATTGGTATTGTAAAATAAATAAGTTCTGACAAGTTCTTTTTGAAGCAACTTCCCAGTTTTTTTTGTCTTTTTACTTTAAATGACAAAATAACCAAGAGTAGATGACAAAATGTACATTTTATAAAACCACTTTACTTAAAAGATTGGTGGATGAAGGCAATGTGAATAATGGGTGCACACAAACTAGGAAAATAGATGAAAAAAACATAAAACATGAATATATCATGATATGTCAAGATGACATGACAAGAAAAATCCATTAAAAGTAAATGAGAAGAATAATAACAATTCAACAAACAGACAGGAAGTGCCACTGTGCATATTTTGGCTAACACTACCTGGACAAGGGGCAGTGTTATTGCAAACCCTTGATTCTCTTAAAGGGCCGCTGCAGTGTGTTCCGAAAGGTGAGACACATGTTCTTGTTCGCACCTGCAACCCTTGACCACATGTAACTGAGCAAGAGCTCCACTGGGACCACTCCTCAGCACCTGGGTCACCTGTGTAGGAGAAGGGTGACACCAGTTAAAAGCAGCAACAAGGTCACATAACAGCCCAGGAGGGTAGGGCTAGTCGGAGCGGTGCCCCTACAAAATTTACATGAGGTGCCACACAGGACTCATTATGTTTGCATATTTAAGTCTAGGTGAGTAGGGTAATCCTAGATCTGCATTAATTATTTTGAGTAATTTAAATACTAAAATGGATTGTGTGGCAATCTATGTAACTAATCTATCTATATAGTCAGGGTGTTATATAGTGAATTCACCCTACTTGAAGCATACAGAAAAAAAAAACCCTAAATCACATTAATAAGTTACTGAATTTGTGTTTGAGACAAGATCATAATAATGTATGTGTTGAATGTCTGGTCACCATGTAACAGATACTATAAGCAGATAATTGTGTTCAAATTTAAGACTACTGTCTAAATATCATCTTAATATTTAAAAGTAATACATGCACATAACATAAAGAAATCAAAGAAAGAAAGGAAGAAAAGATAAACTGATACCAGAAAAAAAGCATTAAATGTGATAGAACATGTAGAGTACATGCAAGATGGCTTACAAAAGTTAGAGAATGACCTGTGATGAATGTTAGTTTGCAACTACCGTTCTACAACAAAATGGACCATGTCTGTAATTGTTTTTCATTGACCTAAATGCCAGTTCAGCGTTTCTTGAGTTATTTATTTTTGACCCAGTATTGACAAGAAATAGAAAAAAATCAAGATAAGAAGAGGAGTGATCCTCCATCATATTCAGCAGATCACAGCAATTAAGTCACTGCTAACATGATGTTCATTTTACATAAGGAACATTTCTGTTGAAGACAATCAAAATACTACAGAAAGAATCAAGATCATGCTGCCTTAACACATGACTTACACTTAAATATGCATCTAAGACTGGCTCCCTTTACTCTTTTTATAGCTGCTACATTTATGTCAAACAAAGACAAACTATTATTTTTTTATGAAAAAATGTACAATGGTACAATTGTATATATACACAATTGTATTAGTTGTAATTCCCCAATGAGCGATTGCATGGCTGTTCCAAATGCAAACAACATATGGAATTTTTCCAGTAGACTGCCTATCATGGGTAAGAAAATATACTGGAAAGATTATTAGCTACTTTTTGTCTGACAAAGGTATACACTCAGCACTAGTCAGATGTCAGTGATATAGCATCTGTGCAGTTACAATGATTTTCAGAGTTATATTATTTTTCTTCTCTAATGTTAGAAAGTTAAAGCAAATTTAATATATTTTAGGTTTATTTTATAGAGCATTATTGGGCTGATCATGGAATGGTTTGAAAAGTGGATCAATTTGTTTATTTTTCTATTATGTTCCCTGCTTTTTTAATGAAGCAGCACAACAAACAGGACGGTTTAAAATGGTGAAAGCATAATGTAAATGTAAACTTAAAAATCCAAGGTGAATTAGGATGATAAAAACATGGTTAGGGTTTAGTTTGCGAAGTGGTTTGTAACGTAAAATGTACACATCTCACAAATGGTAAAAACAATAGGGGAAAAAAAAAACAAAGAAAAGAAAGAAAGAGGAAAAAAAGGCAAACACCAACCCAAGATATGCTTTGTACATATCCAAAACCCCCATGCAAAAATAAAGACTTGGTGAGAAAAAAAAATATTTTACAAAATATTTACTAAGGTTTAGGCTTCTTATTGGTTCAATGATTCTCATTCATCACATAACCATGACCAGCATGCAAGCTATAACCTACAGCTCCTTCTGGTGAAAAGAAATGGATAAGAAAAACACTCAGCTGTTTATTTTGTATTACAGTGAAACAAATTAAGAACCCAGTTAGAATTCTTATTCTAAGTCAATTTGCTGAATAATATGCCATCCTCTCCTTTTGAGGAATTTTATATTTCTATGGGGTAACAAATCAGAGGGATAAAAATGAATATAACAAAAATTATCTTCACTTTAAATGTGCATTATAAGAAAGAGAGCATGCAAAGTGACTTAGATGAAATTAAGTTTAGTTAACATAAAGGAAAGAAACATAACTATTATATTACCAGTTTGTGCCATAAATTTAGCAGATTCATCTCGCTCCTGTTGGCCCTTTGTGTCATGAACTGATCTTGGCCGTTGGCTTTTTACAGTATGCTCTCCGATCATTCCAAATTCTAGAGACAGAATAAAGGTTCATGAAAACTAGTTTTGATACAAGATCTTCAGAGAGAAAGCAGATAAGAGTTTTAAAACAATTCTGGCAGTAGTTATAGTGTGTCGCAACTGGCAGTACATCACACATGGATAACTTTTTATATGTTGACTTGTATTTTTTTCCCCTTTTTAGCTTTAAAGAAAAGAACAAACAATGATTTATCAGTCGTGTGTTGGGAGCATTAATTGAGTTCAGCGGCACATCTAAGATACATAACAACACATGCAAATCAACTCACATTGGTGTTTAACAGGATAGTAATTTTGCCTCTACCCCTCCCGCTTCCCTCCCCCAAGACAGAAAAAAAGAGAGTAGCAAATGAAGGTAAAAATGTCTCAGCCATCTGAAAGCCACAGAGGAAGGGGGTTGGTGGGGGTGGGGGGTGTCATGTGCATGATAGATTGATCCACAGTTTCTGCAACAGATCAGGGCTTTTTGGATAATTAGTAGCTAAGATTCAGAATTAGTAGAGGGATTATGTGCTGTTGTATCTACAAGTATGTCATGTTTTGTGTGTTCATTTATTTAAAGTGAAGTACTATGTTGTTGTTTTTGCTTTTACACAAACTCATCAATCTGACATAGTTGATGTTTGAAATGTGTTATAATTAGAAAATACTTCTAATAATTCATATATCTTTAAAGTAAAATGATTGATGAATCAGCAAGTTTTTGATGTTCCTATAAACCAGACATGAAACATTGAAATAGAAAGGGCATACATATCATACAGCATGCAGGAATCCATTGGAATTGTCGATACTATTTCCAGAATCCATCAATAACATCAACCAAAAAAAAAAAAAAACGTTACACAGCCATGCTTACATCACTAATTGGGAATTACAACTTTAGGTCACCAAAAATAAGACAAACACATCTTTCTGCCTCATAGTCTTTACACAAATTATCCATTTTGATTCATTATATATTATATACATAATAATAGTAATTATCATGTGCAGGGGAAAAAAAGCCCTGGAAATGTCAGGAATGATGGTGATTAAAGTTAAAACACCATAAAAGCTCTGATGAAAGAAAGGCACTGATTGCAAGTCTCTAGTTTGAAGGCTACACACATCATCTCCAAGCATTTATTATGATTAAACATTTTGCCTTGACCTAAGTACAAACGTCTCCAGAAACCTCTCTGCAGCTTCTTGTACAATCTATTTACCCACAATAAAAACCCATGCATTTGAGCTTGCAGTGCTTTTGCCCAGAGAGCATGCTGTAATAAATCATTTAAGAAGCCAGAGCATTGGAACATAAAAGTCAGAGAAACATTATCAATGTTAGTGGTGAGGCCTGCCCTCAAGCCTGAGATTTTTCATTCAATTATGTTCTGGCATACTGGAATGGCATTTAAGGTGGTAAAATATAGACCTGAGTTCAGCAATCATTTAACATTTTTTCCTTCTTTTCTTCTTGCCTCAGTCATCAGGCCCACCAAGATGGTTTTTCACAAGTGATTACATACAGCTGAACATTGGAACATGTTTCTCAGTAACCACAGCAGGCAGAATTGTATTTTACACTCCACTATTAAGCATACATTTTATGACAAACCTTACCCTAAGATATAAAACACATTTTAAAATCAGGGAGAGAACATTGCACTTAACAAAACAGAGCATTTTTCTACTAGTCTGCATCATAGTCTACCTCTGGCGTGTCATTTCCAATACTTTATAATTAAAAGAGATATAAAATATACAGAAAAACAATAGTTGTACAACAGAGAAGAATGGAAGAAGAAGAAAGTGTAAATTTAAGATCAAGAGTTCAAAGGAGAAGAAGGATGGAGAGAAACAGTTTCAACTGAAGTTCAGGCTTCACTGGTTGACCATGTTCATAATTTGTGCATGAAAGCCACTGAATATGTTTCTACTGTTATTTGGCTAGAGAGATTATTTAGCCAACCAAAAATGTAAGTTCATTCTCGACCAGAAAGCCTCATTGTACTTTGCCATAGGAGAGATGGAGCCCCAATCTTTGAAAGAAATTCCATCAGTGATGATGATGGAGACTGCGAACATGTCTAACGTGTTGAGCCAAAATCCTACAGGTGTTTCAACAGGGCTGAAATCTAGTGACTGCAAAAACCATACCATATGATTTACATAATTTTTATGCTCCTCAAAGCATTCAGTGAGCCCCTGTCCCCTGTGGATGAGGACACCATCATCCTGGAAGAGAAAATATTTCCTCATATGATAAAGGTGTTCAGTCAAAATAACTTTACATTGAGGCATTCTTCTAAGGGGACAAGTGAATCCAATCCATGTCAGCAAAATGCTTCTCCACTGCCTGCTCAGCCTCTAGCTCTCCACTACCATCATCAAAACACCAAATAAGAGAATATCTTTTGGGACAATGGTGTTTATTGCTTCAGTACAGTTCCAGAAACTTGTAGAATCTGTGCCAAGATGTATGGAAGCTGTTCTGTTTTTATCCCTTTAATTATTCACCCAACTGTAAAAATACACTTTGCAACTCAGCATTTTCGCAAAATGAAATAATTTAAATATTCACATCGAAATGCTGAACACACTTATAAAAGTGAATTTGTAGGACAATAAACTGGCCACGCAGAGCTGAATACACTATAAATGCTTTGCCTCATTGACATTCATTTATCTTGCAAAACATACTGATACGTTTGTAAGCACAAATATAATTTTAGAAGTACCCAGATATCTTACTCAAAGTGCTAGTTAAGTACAACATGCATTACTAAAATACACATTCAGCAAATATTGTACATATTTAAACAATTGCTAAGAAGCATTTTTCAGGTTCAGTTTTTTCAAAATTATGCACTGTCATCCAGCAGAACTCCATTGTTTTTTGCTTTGACACAAAACACATTTGACTGAGCAATTTTTTAAATCCTTACATACGTTCATCACTCAAGCTGTACCACCAGCAAAATTTGTCGGCTATTTCTACAGCACAGTTTACAAACGTTACAAATTTAAAAACAAACAACAAAAAATGCCCTTAACAGAGGTTGCTAAGTAACAAATACAATATTTAACTGCAATCTGAACACCATAAACAATTAGAAGTGTTATAGAAATCAAAATGACAAGATGACAGTGAATGTTCTGTGCCAGAGGGGAGCAAAATCACTACACGCACAGCTATATATCATACAATAGTTTGCAGAAACACAAATCATGAATCACGCCATCCAGTGCAGAGCACTGTTCTCTAAAGACAACTTTTCAAGCAATACATATAATTTCTGACTACGAGGAACCAACAGGAACCAACCAAAACTTATTTCATGCACTCAGATATTTGCAGTCCATTTAAACAAGAAGTCACTTTTCCATACCATTTCTTAACCTCATGAGAAAGGGTGGAAAGTTTATGGTCATTGTCTACATGACAGAGGTCCCTCCTAGATGGCGGATTCCTGCACTTGTCAATGCAACTCAGTACAATTCAATTATATTCTATTTGTGTAGGTCTTTCAACAGTTTTACAGAAATATGGGTCTTGATATAGATTTGTAAGAGCAAACATGATAGTGGCAAGAAAAAAAAATATTAATGAGATGGCATATGGAAAAAATAATTTGAAAGTAACAAGATCCAGACACTCAGAAAAAAAGGGTACTAAACTGTATGACTCCATCACCTTCAAGTGGACACCTTTTGTTTGCATATTTTACCAAGAAAGAAAAATATGTATAGAATACCTTTAAAGATTCATTCTCGAGGTAATTTTGACCAAATTACAGTAGGTATCATGATTTCCAAGTGAAAATGTAATAGTTGTAGTCTATTTGATTCTATGCATTTTAATACTTATTGTGCTATGTTTCCATGAGTTAACATTAATCTGATGCATTCTGCTTAGACTTGAATGAAATTGTGTGTATTAAAATGTGAGTACATGTGTGGCAGCAGGGGCAAGGTCAAGCATCGGTCTGTGAATGGAGGACGGAGTCAGGTAAGGTAAGTGGCAGAATCACTGCACCTGATGGGAATTAACCTGTGTTTGTGTGTCTTCCCCAGTGACCATGCCCAATAAGAGGAGAGGGAGAGCAGAGGAAATAAGCTCTCCCCAACCTGGACACTTGTGTGTGTGTGCACGCGAGCTAAATAAAGAAGCTGAAAAGCGCAAATAAAAGTTTTGTGAAAACTCAATTCTGGCCTGCCGTGCTTCTGTGCTCCACCCACCTTCGACTATTTCTACAGTGGTGCCGAAACCCGGGACGGAGTACAGAAGAGAACAGCCTCATGGAGTCCTCCCCCTTCAAGGACCTGGTCCATGTCCTCACCACGGCCCAACAGAGCCAGCACCAGGCGCTGGTCACCCTCCAGAGGGAGCAGGAACAATGGTTCGAAGCCCTGGTGCTGGCGCAGCAGGAAGATCGCCAGGCATTCCGGCACCTGCTCGCGTCGGCGGAGTCCATCATCAGCACCACCGCGGAGCCTCCCCACCTCACCCTAATGAAGATGGGTCCGCAGGACGACCCCGAAGCCTTCCTCGCTCTTTTTGAGCAGGCAGCAGAGGCATGGGGTTGGCCGGTGGAACAGCGACACACAGCGAGCCTCCTCCCCCTGCTAATGGGCGAGGCACAGCTGGCCACGCTACAGCTCCCCGCTGATAGCCGGCTGATCTCCGCCGATCTCCGCAGGGCCGTCCTCAAACGTGTGGGGCGCACCCTGGAGCAGCAACAGCAGCGCTTCTGCGCGCTGCGCCTGGAGGAGTTTGGCCGGCCATTCACGTTTGGCCAGCAACTCCGGGACACCTGCCGACAGTGGCTGAGGGCCGACAACCATGATGCCGAGGGAATCATCAACCTGGTGGCACTGGAACAATTCATCACCCGACTTCCGGAAGGAACAGCGGAGTGGGTCCAGTGCCATCACCCGGCGTCGCTGGGTCAGGCCATCGTGCTGGCGGAGGATCATATGGCGGCTGTTCCGATGGCAGGACAGCGTGTCCCCTCTTCTCCCCTCTTTTCTCCCTCTCTCTCACCCCTTCTGTTCCTCGTCCTTGCCCCATTCTCCCACCGCAGAGGTGGGGGCCGGCTCCACCCCAGCCGGCCCACCGCACCTGCGGTGCCCTACTGTTTCCTATTTCCATGTCTGTGTCTTCCTCCCCCTCAGGTGATTGAACTCAGGAACACCGGTGCAGAGGGAGAGCCTGGGCCGGTATGCTGGCACTGCGGGGAGCCGGGGCACCTCCAGCATTAGTGCTCGGCGATGGAGGTGGGCGCAGTGGTCTGGATCCCCAACACGCCAGGGACCGCCCTCGATTGGGCTGGAGCGTATCGCATACCGGTGAGTATCCAAGGGGATACGTATCAGGCTTTGGTGGACTCCGGCTGTAATAAGACCTCAATCCAGTAAAGCCTGGTGCAAGACGAGGCATTGGGGAGAGCACAATTGGTGAAGGTGTTGTGTGTGCCCGGGGATGTTCACAACTACCCTTTAGTGTCGGTCCACATTCTATTTTGAGGGGAGAAATTTAAAGGCGGCGGTTAATTCTCACCTTACCCACTCAATAATTTTGGGGATTGGCCGGGATTTCGGGAATTAATGGCACATTTAGTGAAGAGTGGGGCCTGCCATAATTTAGCAGGGGGAGGTCCCGGTGTGGCACTGGCGGGAGCAGCTGTCACAGAGCTGTCTACATCATCACCGCATCAGAGTGAGGAGTAGCAGGCTCCTCCTCCCTGTCTCGGGGAATCCCTCGCGGATTTCCCATTGGAGCAGTCGCGAGATGAAACTCTGTAGCATGCGTTTGACCAAGTGAGAGTAATCGATGGTCAAACGCTCCAGCCAAATGCCACCACATCCTTCCCCTATTTTTCCATTATTAAGGATAGGTTATACTGAGTGACACAGGACACTCAGACTAAGGAACCGATAACACAGCTTTTAATCCCAAAGAGCCGCCGGGAATTTATATTCCAGG
>JAODVO010000022.1:25687250-25699672 GCA_025400055.1 Notarius lentiginosus
GTCCAGGGTGTACCCCGCCTCTCGCCCGTAGTCAGCTGGGATAGGCTCCAGCTTGCCTGCAACCCTGTAGAACAGGACAAAGTGGCTAGAGATAATGAGATGAGAAATTACTCATAAGTAAAAAGTGAATATTTCCATAACTTACTGTTTTCCACAATAAAATTTATTTTATTGGACTTTTACTATAAACTGATTTTACAAAACTCAGTTTAACAGTTTATATAAGAAGTAAAATGACAAGACATGCCCACTTGCAGTGAAAGAAGAACAAGCCCAGGCAAGTTTCTCTGTCTGGTCTGTTGTAGTGGCATGAAGGAGCAATGCATTTGATCACAGAGTCTGTCTAGGAGGGATATTTACTTTACACAATGCATGTTCTTCACAATTAGTTGTTAATCCTACTTCTACTGGTTTCCAGCCAGTTCCAAAAACAGACCAAGTAAAGTATCTCAAGCTGACCTTTCCTACTTATGGGAGGCTGGAAGTTGATCCTGACCCTGTATTTTATCTATCAAAATGTTAGGATTTCATTGCTCTGCATCCTTTTTCTGATGGTGATATTCTTGCCACCTTCCAAACAGTCCTGCATGGCCCTACCTGTGATTGGTGGGATATCACTTCCTATAAAGTTTCTTCATGGGAAGAGTTTAAAACTTCTCTCCTGTCTGCATTCTTGGCTGATGATTACCAAGATGTACTTGCAGTGTCTTGCAAAAGTAGTCATCCCCCTTGGTGTCTGTCCTGTTTTGTTGCATTACAAGATGGAATTAAAATGGATTGTTGGAGGGTTAGCACCATTTGATTTTACACAATATGCCTACCACTTTAAAGGTAGAAATTGTTGTTTTATTGTGAGACAAACAATAATTAAGATGAAAAAACAAAAACCTGGAGTGTGCATAGGTATTCACCCCCTTTTGTATGAAACCCCTAAATAAGAGTGTGGCAGCGGGGGCATGGTCAAGCGTCAGTCTGTGAATGGAGGGCAGAGTCAGGGAAGGTAAGTGGCAGAATCGCTGCACCTGACGTGAATTAACCTGTGTTTGTGTGTCTTCCCCAGTGACCACGCCCTATAAAAGGAGAGAGAGAGCAGAGAAAGGGAGCTCTCCCCAACCTGGACCCTTGTGCGCGTGCATGTGTGTGTGGGTGAGCAAAGTAAGATGCTGAAAAGCGCAAATAAAAGTATTTTTGAGAGAACTCAGTTCTGCCCTGCCGTGCTTCCGTGTGCCACCCACCTTCAACTATTTCTACAGTGGTGAAGAAACCTGGGACGGATTACAGAAGAGAACAGCCTCATGGAGTCCTCCCCTTTCAAGGACTTGGTCCATGCCCTCGCCACGGCCCAACAGAGCCAGCACCAGGCACTGATCACCCTCTGGAAGGAGCAGGAACAACGGTTTGAAGCCCTGGTGCTGGTGCAGCAGGAAGATCGCCAGGCATTCCGGCACCTGCTCGCGTCGGCGGGGTCCACCACCAGCACCACCGCGGACCCTCCCCACCTCACCCTAATGAAGATGGGTCCACATGATGACCCCGTGGCCTTCCTCGCTCTCTTTGAGCAGGCAGCAGAGGTGTGGGGTTGGCCGGTAGAACAGTGCGCGGCGCGCCTCCTCACCCTGCTAACGGGCAAGGTGCAGCTGGCAGCGCTGCAGCTCCCCACTGACAGCTGGCTGGTCTACATGGAACCCCGCAGGGCTGTCCTCCAACGTGTTGGTCACACCCCGGAACAGCAATGGCAACGCTTCCGCGCGCTGTGCCTAGAGGAGGTCAGACAGCCATTCGCGTTTGGCCAGCAACTCCGGGACACCTGCTGGCGATGGCTGAAGGCCGACAACCATGATGCCGAGGGAATCATCGACCTGGTGGCGCTGGAACAATTCATCGCCCGACTTCCGGAAGGAACAGTGGAATGGGTCCGGTGACATCGCCCGGCGTCGCTGGATCAGGCGATCGAGCTGGCGGAGGACCATATGGTGGCTGTTCCAACGGCAGGACAGCATGTCTCCTCTTCTCCCCGCTCTTCTCACTCTCCCTCTGCTCCCTGTCCTCACCCCATTCCCCCACCGCGGAGGCGGGGGCCGGCTTCATCCCAGCCGGCCTGCCGCACCCGTGGTGCCCTACCGTTTCCTACTTCCTTGTCTGTGTCTTCTCCCTCTCAGGTGCGTGATGTCTGGAACACCGGTGCAGAGGGAGAACCTGGGCTCGTATGCTGGCGCTGCAGGGAACCAGGGCACCTCCAGCATCAGTGCTCGGTGATGGAGGTGGGCACAGTGGTCCGGATCCCTGATGCACCAGGGACCGCCCTCGATCGGGCTGGAGCATATCGCATACCAGTGAGTATCCAAGGGGATACGTATCAGGCTTTGGTAGACTCCGGCTGTAATCAGACCTCAATCCACCAAAGCCTGGTGCAAGACGAGGCACTGGGGAGAGCACAATTGGTGAAGGTGTTGTGTGTGCACTGGGATGTTCACAACTACCCTTTAGTGTCGGTCCACATTCTATTTTGAGGGGAAAAATTTAGAGTCAAGGCGGCGATTAATCCTCGCCTTACCCACTCAATAATTCTGGGGACTGATTGGCCGGGTTTTAGGGAATTAATGGCACATTTAGTGAAGAGTGGGGCCTGTCTTAGTTTAGCGAGGGGAGGTCCCGGAGTGGCATTGGTGGGAGCGGCTGTCACAGAGCCGTCTACATCATCATCGCGTCAGAGTGAGGAGCAACCTGCTCCTCCTCCCTCTCTCAGGGATTCCCTTGCAGATTTCCTGTTAGAGTAGTTGTGAGACGAGACTCTGCAGCATGCATTTGACCAAGTGGGAGTAATCGATGGTCAAACTCTCCAGCGAAACGCCACACCACCCTTCCCCTATTTTTCCATTATTAAGGATAGATTATACCAAGTGACACAGGACACTCAGACTAAGGAACCAATGGCACAGCTTTTAATCCCAAAGAGCCGCCGGGAATTCATATTCCAGGTGGCTCACTTTAATCCCATGGCTGGATACTTGGGGCAGGATAAGACACTAGCCTGAATAATGGCCCGGTTCTATTGGCCAGGGATTCGTGGTGATGTCCGTAGATGGTGTATGGCATGCAGCGAATGCCAGTTAGTAAATCCTGCAGCCATTCCAAAAGCGCCTTTGCACCCTCTGCCGTTAATCGAGACCCCATTTGAAAGAATTGGGATGGATCTTGTCGGGACATTAGATCGGTCAGCACAAGGATATTGCTTTATTTTAGTTCTGGTGGACTATGCAATGCGATATCCAGAAGCAGTGCCTCTTCTCAATATCTCAGCACATAGTATTGCAGAAGCGCTCTTCCGTGTCATCTCCTGAGTCAGAATCACCAAAGAGATTCTGACTGCATTACGTTTATGTCACACACACTGTGCAAACTGTATGGGTCACTGGGAAGACACACAAACACAGGTTAATTCCCATCAGTTGCAGTGATTCTACCACTTACTTTCCCTGACTCTGCCCTCCATTCACAGACCGGCACTTGACCACGCCCCCACTGCCACAAATACCCATCATCCACTTACACTTAATGCTGTGTAATATCTGTGACACAAGTTATTTCATATTATCAATTACAGTGTACAACAGTTACTTCTGGTCCACTAATTTGATTGGTTGAGCGGTGTTTCAAGACTGCCTATATTTCCTATAACTGCACTGGGACTTTGCACTGTGTGCATCACTCTGCTTGTCTATGTTCATCACATAAACTTTCACTGCCTTGTTCAAAAATTTTCTATGGTTGTTATCAACATCATCAGTAGACATGGCAAATTACACTTTTCAGGAATATAGCTTTTTTAGATTTCACATTTATTAAACTGTTGTATAAAAGCAATATCACACTTGCAATAGTGCAGTTATACTGAATCTCAGCACAGTTATGATTACCTATGGTACTCGTGCCTACAGCAGAATCACAACCATGCCAATAAGTAGTTCCTGCTGTTACTTATGTCTTTTTGAGCAGCTATCAAGTCTTTCCTTCACCAGCTCTTTTTTCTTCCTTTTTTGTAGTTAAAAAGTTAAAAACAAACAAACAAGCTAAAATAAAAACAAACAAAACAAAAAGCAGCTTGTATTACAGAGAAACCAGAAAGTGCAAAGTCCTAACAAATCTCCCATGGCAGAAAACTTTATGATGGGTTAGAAAGAGCATAAGAGTTAAATAAATAGCAATTGCATGTTTTCCTTTGCTAAAGAACAACACATTTTAATACAGTATGTTTATTATGCTTTAATCCATCATTTGGCAAATCACACCCATATGTGGTTCTTCCTCAAACTGTTGCCACAAAGTCAAAAGCAAACAATTGTACAGAATGTCTTTGTAGGCTATAGTATTACAATTTCTTTTCACTGGACCTGAGCAGCCAAAACCTGTTCCAGCATGACAATGCCCCTGTGTACAGAGTGAGGCTCATGAAGATATGGTGTGCCAAAAGTTGGAGTGGAAGAACTTGAGTGTCCAATGCAGAGCCATGACCTCAACCTCACTGAACACTTTTGGGATGAACTGGAACACCGACTGCACTCAAGACCTCTAGACCAGGGGTTCTCAGGCTTTTCTACTTTAAGACCCACCTATTCATACTTGTAACAAGCTGAGGCCCATTAAAAAAAAAAGATCCCCAATTATTTCAGCTCATCTATTCTATTAGAATCTAATAATTGGTGATGGTGGCAGAGAAGAGGTCTATGGACAAACTATTGAACATCATGGACGATGCCAGTCACCCTCTGCACACAGTCATCAGCAACCAGAGGAGCCTGTTCAGTGACCGAATGCTCCTTCCTAAGTGCAGGATGAACAGACTCAAAAACTCCTTTGTCCCTCACGCCATCAGACTGTACAACTCCTCTCTGTGGGGGAGGAGGGGTAATAGGACGACAAAGGATGGGAAGGAGCAGTAGCCTAGCCTGACAATAAGCAATACCGGACAATGTGTAATATAAAGTGCACATTGTCCGGTACTTACCCTAACCCCACTTCTCCCCCCTTTCCCCCTTCATCTTATTCTTTTATATTTGTATATGTAAATACTTAATTTTAATTTATCTAGAAGTTTTTTCTCCATTTCTTTTCTCTGTAATGCTGCTGCTGGAATCTTAATTTCCCTGATGGAACCCTCCCAAAGGGATCAATAAAGTTTTATCTAATCTAATGTACACGCATGCATTTTTTCACTGATAAAAACACAAGGCTAATTAAATAAAATCAGATGAACTGAGAATCACATTTGAAAACAAATTAATAATCTTATACCAGTAACTTAAACACACAATACAAGTTACATCTAAATGCAGGTAAACTACTCGTTTTTGTTGTTTTTTTTTATCCAAATGAGAGTTGGAGCTTACTCGATTGTTTTGAAACAATCTGACTTTCAGTTGTTCATTCAGTTCTCTGTTCATTCACTCCTTCCACGTAAGGGCAAGATGGCAGCAATATCCAGTTTAGAAATAAGATAGCTGGTCCACTCTCTTTCTCTCCAAACGCCATTACTGCTTGGCTCAGGCAATTACTAAAACCCGGGATGGAACGAGAGGTCACCGGTTTTAGCAACAACCACGGGGAGGTCACTGCCTGAGCGATAAGTCCCATCCCGTTCCGGGTTTTAGCAACAACCCTCAGCTCACGCTCCAGGAGGACTGGTGCAACTGAACTCACTTTAAAAAATAAAATAAATACTTTCCTTTTCTTGTTTTATTTTTCTTTAATTGTTGATACTGCACCCTCTTTCAATACGGGCTTATAGCCAACGCTCCTCAACAGATCAGAGGTCTCGTACGAGTCTTCAGTAAAATGTGCAGAGCAGAGGAGAGACCACTTCGTAGGCGTCCAATGTGCCTGTGAACTTCTCGCAAAACACGTCCAAATCTTTACAGTTTGAACATTCTTGGGCCATGAATGCAACATAAATCCACCTTCTGTCGTGTTGCTGCACCAACCAAAAACATATCTATGTGGCATGGCGATAAATTAGCTCAAAATGGAGGATCAGAGTTGCAGTCAGCTATGTGTTTTAGTATAGCAGAAGTGGCGATGAGACCAATAGACTTCCTGTTGTGATGTTACGGACGTCAAGGTCATTCACTCAGACCGCTACCTATATAAATCACTTTAATCATAAAAATTACCATATTAGATTTATTGTTAAAGTTTAAAACTATTCCTGTGCTATTCTTGAGGTCTCAAGGCATTTATAAACGAAAGTGAGGCCATGGTTCTACGTATATGCTTTAAGGTCTCTCTGTTCACTAAGACATTGCGAAGTAAACACTCAGTGTTCCCTTGCATGACTTTACCAAGCCTAGATTATCAGCGCTGATTATTTGGTTAATTATCCAGTTTTTACTTTGGTTGTTGCTCATAGTCTCTGCCTTTGGTATTATGTCTGTGCCTCGGCTGACCTTTGCCTGTTTGTTGACTCTGCCTTTGATCACCAATTTGGATTTGTCTACCAGCTTTGCCATAATAAACTCTCTATTGCTTTTACGTCTGTCTGTTGCCTGCATTCCTGACAATTGCTATCTCAGTTTTTACAATTAAAGCCTGTAAAGCAGTATAAGCTATGCGAATTTCAGGGGTTAGTTGAAATATCCAATTGATATTTTTTTTTGTTAAATGTTTCAGCAAATTAATGATTTGTGTCAATTACTTTGTTTTAGTTCATTAGTTCATTTTGATTTACTCATTGCAAATCCTAATTCACCCCTCCTCACCACCGGTCGTGTTGTTTTAACACCTGGATAACTTCTTGTATTGTACATGTGTGCACATATGCCAAGACCTTTACCAGAACATCACGTGGTGACTGTATAGCATAGTAGTTGCTATAAAATATCATCAACAACCTTATAAATACCATAATTCCCTATTTTTTCTTGCCTCTTACACACTGGGCTATTTTTATTTGCTTGCGACTGTTGTCAGAGCTATAGAAAACCTGTCCTTCAAAGTGGGAGATTGGGATTCATGTTAACTTCTTAGTTTTTTTTTTCTTTTTCCAGTTAGCTAAGAATTAGTGTGAATATTAATGCAGCATACCCTGCCTCTCGCCCATAATTAGCTGGGATAGGCTCCAGCTTGCCTGCGACCCTCTAGGACAAGATAAGCAGCTATAGACAATGAATGGATGGATTAATGCAGTACTTATCTGTCAGTTACTTAAAGGAAACTGCTTTCATAATTCTGAGCTCCCTCTCTTAGATTTTTTTTCTTAGCATAGTCTTACTGGCTGCAAACTTCTGAATTCTCCAGTGTGACCGATCTCCTTTACCTTTATCTCTTCGGCTGTGGCAGATTTTGAGTTCATGTTTTCTTTGTTTTAAACTCAGTGATTGATTCAGTTTCATAGCCTTTGTTACCAAAACAAGCTTGTCATTTCTGAGTGGTTGACTCCAAAAGGAAGACCAGGTTTTTTCATAGCTCAAGAAAGCTGTTGGCTGCAAATGGTCTTGGACAGCATGACCAACATGAAGCAGTATAAAAAGCCAAAAGGAGAGTCTCTTTTGAGGCTGGTGGATGACCCAATCTCAGATGTGGTGGAGCTGAAGTATAATATTGTAATGTAAGCCGCATGCAACAAGATCGTGTCTATCAGGTGCAGAGGCTAGGAGCTAATTGGTAAACTGTGAGAAAAGTTTTATAGTGTGATGCTAGATTCCATAGGAATACTTGATACTTTTGCCACAATCCAGCCTGGAACGTCCAAGTCCTGACCTATCTGTTTGTGTTCCACTCCATGTTTCTCTGTTCTCCCCATGCTGCACTAGCTCACCTGCTATGCATTCACATTAGTTACTTGATATAAAGATGGCATGGAGAATGACACAATCTGGAAATATGCTCGCTGTCATGTCTAGTCCAGTTTGAGTTTTGTTTTTCTCTACTGCTGTTCCCTGGTTTTTGACTATTGGATTAAATTTTTTGGATTATGAGTTTTGTTTGCTGTTTTCTGATTTTCTGATTTAGACTTTGACTCTGGACTTTGTTTCTGGCTTGCTACTTGCTGGCTGTGCTTGGTTTACTCCCTTGGATCTTTTGACTGTGCATACTGTGTCTGCCTGGCCATTCTTGGATTTTTGCCCAGGCGAATATTGACTGTGTTGCTGTGACTGCTTTCAGCCTGTGCTTTTCCTTGCTGTCTTGTCACTTCACTCATCAGGTATGTCTCAGTCTTTTTCTTGTGATTTCCATAGCTGCCCATAGGGTCTTAATCTGCACCTGGGACCTTTGGGCCATGACAGAATATTTCTGCCTCATAATGGACCCAGCAGACTATGACACATTCAAAGCAGCATTGGCTAAACAGGGCTCAATATCCGGGGTTCATCAGCAAGAGATTGCAGCGGTTCATCAGAGCATGACTGTCATTACTGACACTCTACAAAGACTCTCCTCCCAGAGTCTTCAGGCTTCGATCGCTGGCCAACCAGCACCAGCACCTATTGGCCAACCAGCAGCTCCTGCATTACCCCCTCCCTGAGAGCCTCATCTGCCTGTGCCACAGCCGTATGATGGTGCGTCTGGGACATGCCATTCATTCCTTTCTCAGTGGTCCTTAGCTCTGGAATTCAGGCATCTCCCTTGCCTTCTGAGAGCTCTTGTGTAGCATAGGTCATCACGCTTTTAATGGGAAAGGTACATGAGTGGGGGACAACAGTATGGGATCTCAGGGTTTCCTACTGTTTAAGTTTTAAGGAATTTCTGGAGGAAATGCAGAAGGTCTTTGATCATTTACCCAAGGCCAGGGAAGTGGCAAGACAGTGAATGGGGCTGAAGCAAGATGCTTGGTCAGTTCATGATTATGGCACTGAATTCCAGACTCAGTGTCTGAATTCTACTGTCTACCGCAGTAGACTGGAATGTGAGTGCCTTATTCAATGCGTTCTTTCATGTGCTAAATCATGCCATTTTGGATGAGATTGTACCTCATGACCTTCCTGAGAACCTGGATAGCCTGGTGGACCTTGCCGGTTGGGTGGATGCTCGCTTACTGCTGCGAAATCAGAGAAGGGATCAGAGAAGGAGCCATAGGTTTGAACCTAGGACCATCATTCCTCCATCGGAGGGTGCCACCTCCTGTGAATCAGAGCCCATGCAATTAGGCAGGGCCTGAGTACCTCCAGAGGAAAGAAGGTGCTGTCAAGAGACTATTTCCTGCTTTTACTGTGGACAGTCTGGATATTTCATCTCCTGCTGCCTGGTAAAAGGGTCTGCCGAACAGTAAATATGGGGATATGGGTAGGCATTTCTACATATTCTTCCCCTGCTGAAAGGTCAGTGTTGCCTGTCGTGATAATTTTTCAGAATAAGATTCAGTCTGTCAAAGCCCTCATTGACTCTGGTGCGTCTCAGAGTTTTATTAAGCCTTCCTGGGATGAGGAGCTGGGCATCTCCTTAAAGAAATTAGATTGTCCCCTTGTGACCAGACCACTGAACGGGGTTGAACTCAGTCCCATCTCCCACATCACAGACCTGGTAACTTTGAAGGTTTCAAGTAACCACATCGGATCAATTTCTTTCTCTGCCATGAATGATTCTCTTAAGCCTATTGTGCTTGGCCTCCCCTGGTTATGACTACACAACCTCCATATCAGCTGGAGTGATGGGACTGTCCTCTCCTGGAGTACTGCCTAGCTACCTGCCTGTCTTTGGCTCAGACTCCTCTGGTCTCTCTAGTTACCAGCCCTGATGAGACCGTGGATCTTTCTAATGTGTCTCCTGAATATCTGGACATTTGTCTGGTATTCAGTAAGGCTGGGACCATCTCTCTTCTTCCATATCAGCCCTATGATTGCACTATAGAAATGTTACCTGGGACCATGCTTCCCAAGGGACATATCTATTCTCTCTCCCCACTAGTGAGAGAGGCTATGGACAAATGCATCTCCAGTTTTCTAGCAGCTGGCATTATCCAGTTGTCATTGTCCTGGGCAGAAGCGTGTTTTTTTTTGTGGAGAATAAAGATAAGTCTCCAAGGTCCTGCACTGACTATCAGGAACTAAATGCAATCACAGTTAAGAACCAGTACCCCTTGCCACTCATATCCATGGCCTTCAAATTACTACAGGGGCTCAGTTTTTCTCCAAATTGGACCTCTGCAATGCCTACCAACTGGTGCAAATAAGAGAAGGGGATGAATGGAAAAATGCATTTAATACCCCAACTGGCCACTATAACTATTTAGTTCTCTGTTGAGGCTTACTAATGCCCCTTCCATCTTCCAAGCTCTGTTCAATGATGTCCTACAAGATTTCATTAAATAGTTTGCCTTTGTATATCCTGATGATATTCTCATCTTTTCTCCCATGCTTGAGTTGCATTGATTCCACAGCAGACAAGTCCTGCAATGGCTCCTGGAGAATGAACTTTTTGCCAAGGCAGAAATGTGTGAGTTCCACAAGCACACTGTTTCTTTTCTGGGCTTTGTGATATCCTCAGGGGTGGTCCAAATGGACCCCGACAAGATCAAGCTGTGTTGCTGTGACTGCTTCCAGCCTGTATTCTTCCTTGCTGTCTCGCCACTTCACTTGTCAGGTACATCTCAGTCTCTTTCTTGTGATTTCCATAGCTGCTCATTGGGTCCTAATCTGCACCTGTGACCTTTGGGCCATGACAACTTTGCCATCCCATGAGTAGTAAGCAGAAAGAACTTCATACAGGCTGCTTTGTAAGGTACCAGATCCAGATGCCAGTAATTCAATAATCAAATCAGGTATTCATCTGTTATGTAGTAGAGACCCTGGGTTCTTCCCTGTCTAGGCAAATTCTGGCCCATTATGTGGTTGGCAGCATCACCAAGGCAGGCTGGAAGTCAGGTCCCTGCTATAAAGTCATTCTATGAGAAGTATCTCCTCTTCATGGCAAGGGGTGTGTCTCCCTAGAACGTCTGTGCCACTGATATCATGCACCTTTTCCAAGTTCTATAAGATAAACCCCTTCCAGAAGGGAGAGTGCAGTATTTGTATGCAAACAATCTTCTGGTCATTCTTGGTATTCTAGGTTATCCAGATGGTAAAGCATTGTCCCTTGGGTGGGTAAGAGTGACATAATAATGTCCATAATAATGTAATAAAGCAACATACAATGGTAGCATACTTATGTCAATGAACACAGAATAACTGGCAGGTTTATCCATCACTCCAAACCAACACCAATCCCGAAGTGACAAAGAGAAGGTTCCTGGAATGTTCCAGAAGTCATTGGAAATGGAATTTTACAGTAAATACAATATTATTCAGTCACCAAGTGACTTTGTGTTATCACAAAGTGGTATTACTTTGAGGTCTCACCTGCTATACATGTGCACATGTGCACAAGAAGGTAAACAGATGTGAGATTTACAAACTGTACATTAGGAGTTTAAAAAGGTTTTTTTTTTTAACCATATGGTGATTTAGGGGATCTCTTTATGCAAATGAGTGCAGCCATGCACAAGCAGAGCAATTTAGAATGCATTGGATTAATCAAAGTCTACTGTGTACAGCTGTGTGTATGGACATGTAATAAATGCCAGTTTAATAAGCATATTGGTGCTTCTTTTGCACATATTTAAAACTTGAGATAATAAAACACCTCTTGCAGTATTCATAGTAACACAGTTACATATGAAACATACTGTTATAATTACAGAAATTTTCAGATAATTACAGTTATAATAGGTATAATTCCTTTAATATTTCATGTCAAATGCAGATTCTTAAATGTTTCAGAGAGGGACATATTGTAACTCAATCCTAACTTTAATTATTTGTTTTGGTATCATTGCAGAGGTTTGTTCAATACAGGTCTCACTATCTTTCCTGCATTGACAAGGATCCAGTCTGATGAATCATCTTTTTTGCTGTGAGTAAGCTTTCATATATAAAAAAGGAAAGTTTACAAAGCTTTTCAATGTTCTTTGATAATACTCAGTATCAGTATATTTTTATGGCTAATATTTATTTGTATTTTTTTCCTTTTTTATTTTTAAGAGAAATTACTGATAATCTTTACATCACTGAAATTCCTGCAAATGCATTCCAAGGCATTACCAATGATGTGCTCATGGTGTAAGTACTCAGATACATTTGTCCATTTTATTTTAAGTGCAAAGTTACTAGATTTTCATATTTTATATATAATTTTTAAATACATATTAATAACCAAACCCACCCCTAACTTCTTTAGAATATGAAATGTTTTATTCTATTTTGATTTTTTAAATAATTAAAAAACTATAAATTAAATAGGCGGCACGGTGGTGTAGTGGTTAGCGCTATCTCCTCACAGCAAGAAGGTCCAGGTTCGAGCCCCGTGGCCAGCGAGGGTCTTTCTGTGCGGAGTTTGCATGTTCTCCCCGTTTCCGCGTGGGTTTCCTCCGGGTGCTCCGGTTTCCCCCACAGTCC
>JAODVO010000022.1:25749175-25761980 GCA_025400055.1 Notarius lentiginosus
TGTCTTATATTCCTTGCCCTTCTTATGCTGTAGCCTGTGTCCGGCTCTGATTTCTAAATGTCTTTTTTACTGCCTTTATCTGTGAAGCACTTTGGGTCAACTGGTGTTGTTTTTAATTGTGCTTTATAAATAAACTGACTTGACTTAATAGACAACTATATTCTTCCATTCTTTAAATGGCATATAAATAGCAAAGCTGCTATTTGTCTATTTGCTTTGGGAGGGAATACATCTAAATAGGATTCCTGTATTCCTAGATGCAAATTTATTCTCATACATAAAAGATAAAACATAAAATACAGACCATCAGTTGTTGTTACTGATTCATGATTTAGAGTACACTAAATCCAGGTATTGTATTGTATCCAGGACATACACAGTATACTGTCTGCAAGAAAATCATTCGGAAATGAATGTCATTGTCTGGGTTATGAATCATTTTAGCACAACAACCTTAACAAAAATTTTCTTGGAAGAGAATCAATTCAATACCATAACTTCACTGGTTCAGTATGCTGCGTTTTTTTTTTAATAGCAAAATTGAGGTAAATGAAAGACATATGAACAGATTCTTGATTATCTTTTCCTTTGCATCAATCTGTGTGTGTGTGTGTATGCTTGTGCCTGTACACATGGGAAGGGGGTGCACTGGGACAAAGAGGGGTTTCTTGGCAGCAGCTGCTGTGAGTAATGGTGGCTGCCACCCAGGACCCCGAGCAGTTAATTAGAGCAATAGCAGCTACACGTGCCGAGCCAGAGTGACAGCACAGATTATGCGCTAAATCTCAGGCATAATGAAGAATCCTGGGACACAGGAGCTGGGTAGAAGATTCCCACAATTACCTCTGTCACCAGCTGCCTGTATATGGCTGTCAAGATGTGCAAAGGTGAAAGATCCACCTGTGTGTGATTAAAGTCTGGATAATTGTGTTATTGGGCCTCTGATAAATTCAGTGAAGCCTGAGTGCAACATTCACTTCTGTATAGCTGGTAAAGGACGCAGCCACAAAAAAACATGTAATTAGATATTTTGCTTTTTCCAGCTCATGCATAAAATTGGTTAGACAGGAAGTAATAATAGTCAATGACTTTACCGCTCAAAAGTCTATAGGAATAAATGCTGTGTGCCCTTTTTGTCTGCCATTTATCATTTGGACTGGACTGTCACAGGCACAAATCACAATAATCCATTGTTTTGTTTTGTTTTTTTCCTCTCTCGTCAAGGTTTATAAGAAAGAGCTTTTATTTTTAACCACACTGACTTGTCCTTGTAACTCTTGTTCCCACAGAGATGAGCTTGCACTGAGAGTAAATGATGAAGTCGACATGATTTCATTGCTTATTTGCACAAAAGTCATTCATTCTGCCTGGGTCATCTACCAGCCCCTCTGACTAAGGAATTGTTTGGTTCTTATTTTTCTCCTTCAGTTGTGGATGGCTTTTACTGCCTCTGTAACCCTGGTTATGCTGGAGTGTGGTGCAAGCAGGACATTGACGACTGCCTTAGCAATATGTGCGAGAACAATTCAACTTGTGTTGACTTCCATCTGGTGAGTTTGGAATGCTGTTGTGTTGAATCCAAATGTGCCTCAGTTAATTAAACAAGGGATGTCCTGTTATTGAAAATAACCTTTGACATGACTAGCGACTCCAATATAGAGTTTACCTTCAGGTTTGTTTGGTTTTTTTTGGCAAAAGGATTTACTGTAATGGCACGTTATAGCAGTTGAGAAGCTGTGTGCTGGGAAATTACTTGGCTGAAGTTACATAACAGCATTGCCACAAGCCACCTTATAGCATTACTTTCAACTGCCTTCAATTGAAGTGACAATCTGATTGGTTTTAGTTCTTCTGGAAGTTAAGCGTTGTTTTTTTTTTGTTGTTTGTTTCTAATTTCTATTTTTCTGTTCGTTCATGATTTTAGTGATTGAACACTGATTAGTTTATTTAGCAGTTGCTTGATGAACCTCATGCAACTATCCAATCAGCCGATAACATAGCAGCAGTACAATCCATAATATCATGGACATACAGATCACAACTTTCAGTTAATATGTCCATCAAATAGCAGAATATGGGGGGAAATGTGATCTCAGTAACTTTCAGTATTGCAAGGTTGTTGTTAGTGCTAAAATGACTGGCTTTGAGTATTTCATATACTACAGAGCTCCTCAGAATTTCATGGACAAAAGTGGAAACAAGGAAATGGGCATGGAGGCAATGGGGTTTTTTATTTTTAAATTTTATTTATTTATTTAGGTTTTCAACTATTTGATGTGAACATTAACTGAAGCCCTTGAACTCTATCTGCATGATTTTATGCATTGTGCTGCTGCTAGTTAGGCTGATTGTAAAATTGCATGAATGAGCAGGTGTATAGGTGTTACTACTGAAGTGGTTAGTGTAATTTGAAGAGAAAAAATATGGGAATAATAATTGTACAGACACATACAAACACTGTCATTTGTTCATTCTTTGCTACAGCATCCCTTTGTACATTACTAAACTTACAGTAAATGAATGTCTTGTCCTGTTCATTGTAGTGGCTTCCTTCTGACCTGTTCCACATCTTCAGTGTCCCCATTCATTCTGATATGCTTTCTGTCCTCACTTTCTATTTTCATTCAGTACAGTCTCTCCTCCACTTTGTTTACATGTCTTTATTGTTTTTCTTGGCTCTTCTTCTCCCTTCCATGCAAGGCAAAACTCCTCCCTCAAAACAAGATGTTTAGATTTGTTCTTCCACATTGAAGTGTAAGGGGAAACCATGGTGTCATTTATTCTTATTGACAAATACAAGTGCAGACCCCTGGGGATATTTATAGAACTATATGTGGAGATCTAAAACAGATATGGTTCATTTTGTGGCAGCCATTTAAATGAAAAGATCAACTATTTATAGACAGTCACTGCCTGTCTGCAGTTTTTTTATATGCAGTGTGCCCAAATTGCACAGTGGGAGATATTTATTAAAGGTGCTGGCTCCCCATTCTCCGAATACTCTGCGGTAAGAAGTGAACTGCTATTTTCGATACTAGCAATTGTGGCAACAGGGGCGTGGTCAAGTGTCAGTTTGTGAATGGAGGACAGGGCCAGGAAAGGTGAATGGCAAAGTCAGTACACCTGTTGTTTCTGTGGTGTCTGTGTGTGTATTGCAGTGAGGATGGAAGGTAGAAAAGGAGGTAGAGAGCAATGAGAAGGGCTCTTTCCTGACCAGAATGTACATGTGTGTGTGTTTGTGTGTGTGTGTCCATTCACATAAAAGTGAGATTAGTAAAGCTGAAAAGCAAAGCAAAAAATCAGAAATAAAGGCTGTGCTAACAATTTCCCACCTACTATGCTTCAGCATTCCACCCACATCAGGGATTTGCCACAGTGGTGCCTCGTGTGAGGATACTGAAGGGAACCACCCCATGGAGCCCTCTCCATTGAAAGATCTAAATTCATGCTTCATGCCCTTGCCACTGCCCAACAGAGCCAGCACCAAGTGCTGACTGCCCTCCGACAGGAACAGAAGCAACATTTTGAAGCCTTGCTGCTGGCTCAGCAGGAAGAGCACCAGGCATTCTGGCACCTGCTTGCATTGGTGGGGTCCTTGACCACCACTGCAACAGACCCACCCCATGTCATGCTGACAAAGATAGGACCGCACAACGAATTGGAGCCATTCATCGCCCTCTTTAAACAAGTGGCCAAAGCATGGGGGTGGCTGGTCGAACAACGTGTGGCATGTCTACTACCACTGCTGACTAGGGAGACACAGCTCACCCCACAACAGTTCCCCGCGGACAGCTGGTTTGTCTATACTGACCTGAAGTGAGCCATCCTGCAGCATGTTGGCCACTCTCCAGTGCAACATTGCCAACACTTCCACGTACTGACATTGGAGGAAGTCGACTAACCATTCACGTTTGGCCAACAGCTCTGGGATGCCTGCTGGCAGTGGCTGAGGTTGGAGGACTGTGACACTGGAGCAGTTCATTGCCCGGCTTCAAGAAGCAATGGTGGAGTGGGTCCAGTGCCACCTCCCAGTGTCACTGGATCAGGCCATTGAATTGGCAGAGGACCATTTGGTGGCTCTTCTGGCAGCAGGCAGACATTCTGCCTCTTCACTTTCTCCTTCCTCCCGTCTCTCTTCTTCTCACTCCTGCTGCGTTCCCCCACCACAGAGGTGGGGGCCGCCACACCCATGGTGTCTCCCTCCTGTCTTCCCCTTCTGTGTCTTCTACCCTCCCCCAGGTGAGGAACTCTTATTGCCAGTGCAGAGGTGAAGTCTGAGCTGGTATGCTGGCACTGGGGGGGAGGGGCATCTCCAGGGCCAGTGCTCTGCAATGGAGGTGGGAGCTGTAGTCCAGATCCCCAAAGTACCAGAGACCACCCTCAATCAGGTCAGAGCATATCGTATACCGGCGAGTGTTCAAGGGGATATGTATCACATGGTGGCAGATTCCAGCTGTAATCAGACCTTAATCCACCAAAGCCTGATGCAAGTTGAAACACTGAGGAGAGCAGAAGTGGTGAAGATTGTGTGCATGCGCACGGGGATGTTCACAAATATCCACTAGTGTCCACCCACATTCTATTTCAGGGGGAAAAGCATAGTGTAATGGTGACAGTTAACCCACGTTTCACCCACCCACTGATTCTGGGAACTGATTAGCCAGGGTTTAAAGGCTTAATGGGGGGGATCCCAGTGTGGCATTGACTGGGGAAGCTGTCTCTGAGCCATCTACATCAGCACCACATCAGGGTGATATGAGGAGTAGGGAGTAGCTCACCCCTCCTCCCTCCCCCAGGCATTCCCTCAAGGATGAACAGACACAAGACAAGACTCTGTGTCATGTCTTTGACTAAGTGAGAGTAATCGATGGTCAACCCCTCCAGCCAAATGTGACTCCCTCCTTCCCGCACTTTATTATTATTGTAGATAAGTTGTACTAAGTGACGCAGGACACTCAAACCAGTGAACGTATAACAGTTGTTAATCCCAAAGAGCTGTAAGGAACTCATATTCCACACAGCTCACTTTAACCTGATGGCCAGACATTTAGGACAGGATAAAACACTAGTCTGAATAATGGTTCCATTCTAGCAGCCAGGGATTCATGGGGATGTCCATTGCTAGTGTGCGGCATGCCACAAATGCCAACTAATAAATCAAGTGGCCACCCCAAAAGCACCTTTGTGCCCTCTCCCTCTAATTGAGACCCCTTTCGAGAGAATTGGCATGGATCTCATCAGGCCATTAGATTGGTCAGCATGGGGATATTGCTATATTTTAGTCCTGGTAGACTATGCAACGTGATATCTGGAAGCGGTGCCTCTTTGCAATATTTCAGCATGCAGTATTGCAGAGATACTCTTCCATGTTCTCTCCCAAGTTGGGATTCCCAAATAAATCCTGACTGACCAAGGCACTATGTTTATGTTGTGCACACTTTGCAAATGGTATGGGTTATTGGAAGTCCCCCAGGGGTGGTGGTGCGTAGCCACCCATACCGTTTACCCGAACACAAAAAAACAGGTGTTTCAGGACAAACTCAGCTATGCTCGAAATTGGCATACTCAAGGAGTCCCACAGTGACTGGAGCAGCCTGGTGGTCCTGGTTTCCAAGACCAATGGGTCGATGCAGTTCTGTGTGGACTACAGAAAAGTCAACACAGTGTCCAAATTTGATGTGTCCCCAATGCCTCACATTGATGAGTTGCTCAATCAATTAGGTGCTGCTCATTTTTATTCAACACTGGATTTGCCAAAGAGATATTGGCAGGTCCCCTTGACTCCTCTATCCCAAGAGAAAATGACCATTTCCACACTGTTCAGATTACACCAATTTGTCACACTTCCTTTTGGGTTATTTGGGGCTCCTACTATGTTGCAGCAGTTCATGGACAAGATCCTCCACCCCCATGCTGCCTATGTGGTGGCCTACCTTAATGACATTATTATATATAGCAATAATTGGCCATGGTACCTAGAACATCTTAGAGCTGTCCTAGAGTCGCTGAGGCGGGTGGGTTTAGCAGCTAACCCGAAAGTGTGTGTGATTGGGTGGGTGGAAGTATGGTATTTGGGTTTCCATGTGGGACATTGGCAGGTGCATCCCCAAATTGGCAAGACTGCAACGATTGCGGCTGAGGCTCAAGACCAAAAAGGGGGCAAGACAGTTCCTGGGGCTGGCTGGCTATGATTTCAGGTTCATACTAAATTATTTGGACGTCACCAACCCGTTGACTGATCTCACTAAAAAGGGAGCACCAGATCTGGTCCAGTGGATGGAGCAGTGCCAGCCAGCCTTCACCAAGGTAAAAGCTGCACTGTGTGGAGGGCCACTTCTACACTCCCTTAGCTTCTCCCTCTCTCTCTCCCCTTCATATTGCAGATGGATACATCAGACAAAGGGCTGGGGGCCATTTTGTCCCAGAAGGTGGAGGGCAAGGAATGTCCAGTGCTGTACATCAGACGCAAGCTCTTGATGCATGAAAGTAAATATAGCAACATTGAGACAGAGTGCCTGGCCATCAAGTGGGCAGTCCTCACCTTCCAACACTACCTGCTGGGGCACCCCTCCAGTGGCTCCACCGCATGAAGGATGCCAATTCACAGATAACCTGTTGGTATCTTGCCCTCCAGCCATTTAAATTCAAGGTGGTCCACAGGCTGAGAGCACAGATAGTAGTGGCAGATTTCCTGTCCTGTCAGGGGGGCAGTCTGCTGCAGGCCGGATGGCTCCCCAGCCTGAGTTGGGCAGTGAGGGGTATGTGGCAGTGGGGGCATGGCCAAGCATCAGTTTGTGAATGGACAGCAGGGCCAGAGAAGGTGAGTGGCAAAGTCAGTACACCTGTTGTTGATTAATGTTGTGTCTGTGTGTGTTTTTCAGTGAGGATGGAAGGTAGAAAGGAGGGAGAGAGTGATGAAAGGGGATCTCTCCCAACCAGAATGCGTGTGTGTGCGCACGTGCGCGTGTGCGCATGTGTGTGACCATGTGAGTGAGATTAGTAAAGCTAGAAAAAGCATGAAAAACAAAGCATGAAAGCAAAAATAAAGGCTGTGTTAACATTTCCTGCCTGCTGCACTTCAGTATTCCACCCACATCAGGAATTTGCCACAGTGATATTCCAAAAACAATCAACATTTTGGCAACATCCAAGTCCATCCATCCATTATCTGTAACTGCTTATCCTGTGCAGGGTCATGGGCAAGCTGGAGCCTATCCCAACTGATTATGGGTGAGAGGCAGAGTACACCCTGGACAAGTCACCAGATCATCACAGGGCTGACATACAGAGACAACCATTCACACTCCCATTCACACCTACAGTCAATTTAGAACCACCAATTAACCTAACCTGCATGTCTTTGGGGGAAACCGGAGCACCCAGATAGAACATGCAAACTCCACACAGAAAGGCCCCTGTCAGCCACTGGGCTCGAACCCAGAACCTTCTTGCTGTAAGGTGACAGTGCTAACCACTACACCACTGTGCTGCCCATCCTAATCCATATATTTTAAATTGTAATGTGAATTCAAATATATTTTTCAAAGTCCTAATATTTTAAAAATTATTTTGACTAACCATTCCATTTTCATATGCCTTTTCCATTGTTATGGACCTGAACTGGCCTTGGCCAGCTGATGGACAGCCGTGAAAGGAAGAACAAAAAAAGCCATATTTTGCTCAAAGCTTCCACATATGACAGGTAGATAAAGAAACAGTTTGAGATGGGTTTTGAAGGGATCACTAACAGTAAATCTGTGGAGGTTTTTGTGCACAGAGAGGTAACAGAGTATCGGTCATGTTCTTTCAAAATGCAGTGGCCCATATGAAAACAAAAACAACTAATTGATTCCTGGGAAAGTTGAGCCAGCCCATTTAAGTATGAATGTACAGGTCTAAAGAACAACTACATGCACAGTAATGTAGTAGTATTTTTGATAAGAAATTATTGACAAATTACCAATTGTCTATTAGTAGAATATTGAAGACTGAAACTTAGTGTGAGACACTTCTGGCTGGCACCTAAGAAATTAAACATAGCACATCATACAGGGAAACTGCTTCATGTCCACAACAGTGATGTAACTCTTAAGTAGTCACCCACTTCCTGTTTCACACAGGTAGAAATATAATGTGGCACAGAGGCCACATTCCCTTAGTTGTTCATCAGCATAGGGATGATTAGAGCATACACAATGTGCAGACAAAAGTGCATGGACCTTCGTGAATCAGGCTGTAAATTTTGCCTGAAACCGTCCATATTCACTCATGGAGCAAATATCAAGCACCTATATTTATAATGAACATGTCTGGAAGTAGGAGGATCTACAATGATGTGAAGTCGGTTTTCTTTTGAAAAAGCTGGGAAACTTGTTAGGGTACATCGCATCATTGTCATGAAATCCAGAGAGCTGAATACAAGTGCAGTGATTTAATGATACACAAGTGATAAATAGACAACGCATGGAAAAGAACCCAAAAACCAATCATAGTGGAAATATATAGAGTAAAAAAATATGACTGAGATAGCTGTAACAACTTTGGATGTGTGGAAAATGAAGAACTGGAGACAGGTGCTACAATCCAAGGTGTGCTTTATTTTTTATGCTCAGTTAAGACATGCACACAGACACCACACACATTGGGGGAACTCATCTCTCTCTCTTCCCCCCGCACACACCTCTATCTGAAAGGCACACAGAAAAACACATTAAAAGGCAGCCAGTAATTAGACCCAGGTGTAACTCATGACATGTTACCTGCTGGTTCAACCTGACTCCTCGCCATTCACAGCCGACGTTCAACCACACCTTTGCTGCCACATACTCCCACTGCCTGACACAGGCCGGGGAGCCATCCAGCTTGCAGCTTACCCCTCCCACCCCCAGTGGGAGAGGTAATCTGCCACCATCATCTGTGCCCCCAGCCTGTGGACCACCTCAAATTTAAAGGGCCGAAGGGCCATGAGTGATCCATGTGTTGGAATCCTTCATGCAGTGGAGCTACTGGAGTGGGGCATGGTCAGAATAGAAGATGAACTGGCATCCTAGCAGGTAGTACCACAGAGTGAGGACTGCCCATTTGATAGCCAAACACTCCTCCTCTATGGTGCTGTAGTTTGACTCTTGCATGGTCCAAGCTTGTGGCTGATGTACAGTACAGCTCACCCCCTCAACCACCTGGGACAAAACAGTCCCCAGTTCTCTGTCTGATGCATTGGTCTGCAAAACAAAAAGGAGAGAAAAGTCAGGAGAATGCAACAGTGGGCCCCTGCACAAAACCACTTTTACTAGAGCAAAAGCCCATTTACATGGTTTTGTCCACTGGACTGGATCTGGTGCCCCCTTTTTAGTAAGGTCAGTCAGCAAGCTGATGATGTCTGCAAAGTTTGGCACAAACCGCTTACAATAGCCAGCCAGCCCCAGGAACTGCCTCACCCCCTTTTTGGTCTTAGGTCTTGCATAGGCTGCAGTTGCTGTAGTTTTATTAATTTGGGGATGCACCTACCCATGACACAAGTGGAAGCCCAGATACCATACTTCCACCCATCGAATTGCACACTTTTTCAGGTTTGTTGTGAGCCCCGCATGCCTCAGTGACCTCAGGACAGCCCGGAGGTGTTGTAAATGCCGCTGACAATCATTACTATAAATAATGATATCATCTAAATAGGCAGCAGCATACACATTGTGGGGACAGCGGATTCGGTCCATGAGATGCTGAAACGTATCTGGGGCCCCAAACAACCCAAAAGGAAGGGTGACAAATTGGTGTAAACCAAAGGGAGTGGAAAAGACTGTTTTATTGCAGGATAATGGAGTCAAGGGGATCTGCTAATATCCCTTTGCAAATCCTATGTTGATTAAAAGCGAGCTGTGCCTAACCAATCAAGCAGTTCATCAATGCGAGTCATTGGATATGCATCAAATTTAGACACTGTGTTGACTTTTCTATAGTCCACACAGAACCAAACTGACCTATCAGTCTTGCAAACCAAGACCACTGGGCAACTCCAGTCACTGTGTGACTCCTCAGTCTCTCCCATCTCAAGCATAGCCTTGAGTTCATCCCGAGCCACATTTTTCTTGTGCTTAGGGAGCCAATATGGGTGGTTGTGCACCACCATGCCTGGGGGAGTCTCGATGTACTGCTCTATGTCAGTGTGACCAGGGAGGGGCAAGAACACGCCACAGAATCCCTCCTGCAACCCGATAACCTGCGCTCTTTGGGACGGTGAGAGGTTGTCTCCACAGGGAACCAGGGTGAATTGGGCTGCACTTTTTGGACTTTGTTGATGTGGGCAGTAAAATGAGCACTTTATCTCCCAGAGAAAATTCCCTTAGCTGTATCCCTCTGTTGTACAGATGGGATTGACATTCTTGCACTTGTAGCTAATTCTCCTTGGTTCTGTGACTCACTGCATGGAGTTTTGCCCACAGGTCAAGAACCTATTGAATTTCATTTTTGCTTTGAGAAGGTCACTCCCCCCAATTTTCTTTAATGATGTGCAAGACGCCATGAGGCTTGCACCCATACAGCAATTCAAATGGGGAAAACTGGGTGGAGGCTTCTGAGACCTCACACACTGCAAACAGAGGGTCTAGCCACTTATCCCAGTTTCTAGCATCCCTGTGAATGAACTTATAAATCATGTTTTTGAGTATTTGGTTAAATAGTTTGACCAGCCAGTCCATTTGAAGATGATGAACACTAGTACAAATCAATTTAATCCACAATAATTCTTTGTGCAGTGTGCAGGACATAGTGACTTGGTCAGTCAGGATGTCTTTCAGAATCCAAACTCAGGACATAATGCAGAAGAGTGCGTCTGCAACACTACATGCAGAGATATTGCGGAGAGCCATCGCTTCCAGGTATCACATTGCATAAGCCACTATAACTAACATCACGCAATACCCACATGCAAATTGATCTAATGACCCAATGAGAGCTATGCCAATTCTTTCCAAGGGGATCTCAATTAATGGTAACAGGCACCATGGCGCTTTTGGTACAGCTGCTGGATTTATCAGTTGGCATTTGCAACAAGCCACACACCCTCTGTGGACATTGGTGCAAATCCCTGGCCAATAGAAATGAGCTATGAGACAACTGAGTATTTTGTCCTGACCCAAATGCCCAGCCATAGGATTATAATGAGGTGTATTGAATAAAAGTTGCCTATGGCCCTTCAGGACCAACAACTGTGTTGTCTCTTCTTTAGTTTGAGTATCCTGCATCATGCGATATAGCCCATCCTTAATACAACAAAAATATGGAAAGGAAAGCGTCATATTAGGTTGGAGCTTCTGGCTATCAATCACTTTCCCTTGGTCAAATGAGTGCCTTAGGGATGCATCACACATTTGCTCCAGTGGGAAATCCCCAGAGGGATTCCCCAGAGAGAGAGTGGTGGGGTTATTATAACATGGGGTCATTATAACATGGAGCTGATGCGGATGGCCCTGGAACCACTTCCCCAGCTAATGTTGTGGTGGGATTCCCCCATAACCCATGACTGCAGGACTCATCCATTATAAACTGTTTTAACATTTTAAGCCCCAGCCAATCTGTGCCCAGGATAAGTGGATGAGTGAGGCTTGGGCTAACCGCTGCCTCCCCACTATACTTTTCTTACCAGAAATGAATAGTGATGGGCATTAGCAGACATTTATGAACATCCTCATGTGCACACCTCACCTTCACCAATCATGCATTTCCCAGTGCCCCACACTGAATAAGACTTCGATGCATGGAGGTCTGATTACAAACAGAATCCACAAAAGTCTGATGTATACCACCTTGAATACACAGAGACTCAGTATTGCTGGGTCGGGGGAATCTGTAGTGCATCAGGAATGCAAATCAGAATCCCCACCCCTTTGCAGTAGTGCTGATACCGGGAAATCCCTGCCTTCCTGCCATGTCAGTAGACCTGCCCGGACTTTCTCTCAATTTTGGTGGGCACGGACAGGTTCACCTGTGGAAAGAGAGAGAGTAGGTTAGTGGTAGCACAGACACAGGAGAAGAAAGGGGTGAGGAGACAAGGACAGACATGAGTGCAAGGAGCGGGTACTGGGGGAGTTGGCCCCATCTTCATGGGGCTGGGGTGGGGGCGAGGAAAGGGAGAGGGAAAAAGTGAGAGAGGACAAGAAACTGCAGGAGCACTAGCTCCCGGAAACACCATCACGTGGTCCTCTGCCAGCCAAACCTCCTCTCCCACAATGCCACTCGGTGACCCTGGATCCATGTTGGTGTCTTGTTCAGCAGTTGGGTGATGAACTGCTCCAGTCTCACATGATTGATGATCTCGACATCACACTCTCCTGCCAGTAGGTACTGTTAGCAGGCATCCTGGAGCTGTTGCACGAACACAAAGTGCTGGCCAACTTTGCCATATGCCGAGTGGAAGTGCTGGTGCTGCTCTTCTGGGCTGTGGCATACCTGCTGCAGTATAGGCCACTTCAGGTCAGGGTACTCCAGCATGCTGGTGGCAACTATGAGGTTGGCCACAAGCTCGCCTCCACGACACACTCAAATAGCTCAAGGAAGGCTTCAGGGTCATCCTACAGCCCCATGTTGACCAGCTGGACAGGCACACAGGCCAAAGGAATGATCGCTGGAGCATCTGCTGACTGGACCAAGCTCTGGATCACCTGCCAGTCCTTCAACCTGGGCCTCAAGAATCCTGAAGGGCTGCCCCTGATCCATGAACAGCAGGATGAGACTTTGTCAACCTGGAATGACCATCACTGAACAGAGGTGGGGGTCTAAGACATCATTTGTCAGCCACATACAATGCAGT
>JAODVO010000022.1:26555166-26565923 GCA_025400055.1 Notarius lentiginosus
TGTTCATTAATCTTGAAAAGCTTAGATTCTCCCTCAGTGGGTCCTTAGACTCATTTGAGAAGACTTGGAGACCTCTCTTGAGTCATATTGAATCTTTGACTTCTCTGTGTTAGGATAGTGACTGAGCCCCCCCCCCCCTTTTTTTTTTTGTTTATTTATTTTCTTGTGTGTATGGGTGTCTCTTTAGGTTTGTTGTGTATTCTAGAGATGGGATGGGATTGTGGGAGGGATAAAAAGATGGGGAAAAAGATGGAACATTGCAAGTACTCTCTGTAACATTGTCTGTTGTGAAACTGCTTCCAATAAAAAAAAAGTATAAAAAAAGATAGAATGTCCCATATGCTGATTCAGAAAGTGATTAAGAAAGCAATGTCATACATACCCAAGTAGACCAGACAGGAATACAACACAAATCCATTCTGTCACAATTGTTAAACCAGAGCATCATTAATAACACACAGGTGGATATTCATTCATTGAATAACCTGCTCCTTTCTCAAAGACTCCCATCCTTCATACACAAATACTGCTAAATGTTAATGCTGACAGTGTGTTGGAATAGGAAGAATACTGCATGATGCTTAAATTGATTTTTTTTGTCTGAATGCTGTTAAGCTTTGAATATTTTTTTTCTGTTTGCAGAACCCAAAAGGAGATATTAAATATGAACAGAAATCAACTGGAATCCATATTCAAGGTGAATATTTAAATGCTGTGTGTGTGTGTGTGTGTGTGTAAAATGGTATTTAATTTTGCATGTGGGCGGCACGGTGGTGTAGCCGTTAGCACTGTCGCCTCACAGCAAGAAAGTCCTGGGTTCAAGCGCAGCGGCCAGCGATGCCTTTTCGGCGTGGAGTTTGCATGCTCTCCTCGTGTTTGCGTGGGTTTCCTCTGGGTGCTCCAGTTTCCCCCACAGTCCAAAGGCATGCAGGCTAGGCTTATTGGTGGCTCTAAATTGACTGTAGGTGTGAGCATGAATGGTTGTATGTGTCTATGTGTCAGCCCTGCTGTCGATTGCTGACGCTATCAATATTGGACCATTTGGCCATATTGGACCTTCCAGCTGTCGATGGACCCAATTTTTACTGAGGTACCGAGGAGGGCTATGAAGGCTTATAGGAACTTAGCTGTAGCTCTTACAAAAAAAATGACCAAGACATCACATTGAGTCTGAACATTTACTTAACCACTGTGCATCATTCATTTTCAGCGCACAACAACAACCTTTTCTCACTCGTGCCAGTTCCTTTTTTTTCTCTATTTCCTGGATTTCACGACACTGCTTTCTGGCAGCTTTAACTCCCATCAGAACATTACTGCCACCTTGTGACATGTATTAGCTATTGCACATGAACTTCAACTGCTCATACCAAACATTCAAACCAAATCAGATCTTCAATATTTAACCTCTATAGCTATGTCTCAACCACATGAATTTCTGCATCAATGAATCAAAGATACAATAGGCTTGTATGCTCAGGGAGTATGCTTGTATGCTTCCTTCTTCATGCACAGGGCCAGTGAAAATATGCAAAGACAATCTTGCAAATTGGCTAGCTTCAACCAGGGTGTACCTCGCCTTTCGCCCGTAGTCAGCTGGGATAGGCTCCACCTTGAGATGACAACCTTCAGTTCTGTTGTTAACCCTAGCCATTCTTTGGGGTCTGACAGACCATAAGTAATCAACACAGTTGGTTCTATGCTCTATATTTTCCCTGCTTCCTGACTATATCACTCATCAGCCCCTGCATGTCACATGCCTAGAATCATGCATATTTGCACCTTGTTTGAGCATCATTTAGCATGCTATTTAAGTTCCAGTTTTGGTTTGTGCTTTTTACAGCTTCTGTCTTCTGTATTGTGTCAGTGTCAATTTGTTCATTCATGCTCATGCTTCTTGGTCTTGCTTTCATTGTTTTGGTTAACATTTTACTTAATCAATAGAATCTACAATTGCATCTGCCTTCACATCAATTTACATGACACTATCCTGAATGTTTTTAGCCTTTTTTTAAATTAAGGTTCTAATGCACTTATGCACCTTTTTACCTTATCTGAGCTTCTCTCTCATATAACATTCATACCAGGTACTTTTCTTTCATTCTTTTTTGGTTGTTTTGTTTTTTTGGTTGATTTTTTGCTCTGCAGGATCTGGAGCGCAAAGCCTTCATCCTACTGAAGGATGAGCTGAAAATTTTTAGGGATCTGCTGAGTCCAGATCAACCAGCATGCTCTGAGAGGAAAGTGGAGGATGAGGATCAGAGACCTGTCAGAGAGGGTGCACTGAAGATCACATTGCATGTCCTGAAGAAGATGAACCATTCAGGTCTTGCCAACATACTGCAGACCAGTAAGAGCATGTAACATTATTCCATCACTTTACACTTGTCCAGGGTTGTCTTACTCATCAGATTAAGTACACTGATCTTTTTTGTACAGTAATAACCTGATAAAAATGATACAATAACACTTATTTCTTGGAATTAAAACGTTAGATAAAATATCCCAGTTTATTAGATAATGTTCTGTAATTATGTATTATAAATATGAGCCACACTCTCTGGACAAATCAATTCATTGAGGTGATCATTAAAATTAAAATTTCAAGCATCTCTTCATATTACTCTGTGGAAAACATAAGTTATGTATGCTCTATAATTTAGCAAAGATGTGTGTACAAAATGTATGGATCGTGATCATACAGAAACATTTATAATCATTATATTCTGTTTGGTAGGGCTGGACTCTGTGAATCATAATTTTAAATACAAACTAATAGAAAAATGTAAAAGAATGAATCAAGGAATCTCGCAACATGGAAGCTCAGCACTTCTGAATGAGATCTACACAGAGCTTTACATAAAGGAGGGTTGGAATGGCAACATCAATAATGAACATGAAGTGAGGCAAATTGAAAGGGCATCCAGGAGACCAGCAATACAGGAGACACCCATCAAATGTAATGAGCTCTTTAAAGACAAGTCCATCAGAAGTGTGCTGACTGAAGGAGTTGCTGGAATTGGAAAAACTGTCTGTATACAGAGGTTCATTTTGGATTGGGCTCAAGGAAAAGCACATCAGGATATAAACTTTGTATTTCCACTTCCCTTTCGAGAGCTGAATTTAATGAAAGAGAAAAAGATCAGTCTCATAAAGCTTCTTCATTGCTTCTTCCAAGAGATAAAAGAATTGCAATTGATAAATTTTAATGCCTACAAACTCCTATTCATCTTTGATGGTCTGGATGAGTGTCAACTTCCTCTAAATTTCCAGAGCAATGAAAGTTTGTGTGATGTGACAGAGTCAGCCTCAGTGGATGTGCTGCTGACAAACCTCATCAAGGGACATCTGCTTCCCTCTGCTTTCCTTTGGATAACCTCTCGACCAGGAGCAGTCAATCAGATCCCTCCTGCATGTGTAGACCAGGTAACAGAGTTACGGGGGTTCAGTGATCCTCAGAAAGAGGAGTACTTCAGGAAGAGGATTACTGATCAGAGTCTGGCCAATAAAATCATCACACACATGAATGCTTCAAGAAGCCTCTACATCATGTGCTACATCCCAGTCTTCTGCTGGATCTCAGCCACTGTTCTAGAGAGGATGTTCCGTGAAGCAGAGAGTGAAGAGATCCCCAAGTCTCTGACTCAAATGTTTACACACTTCCTAATCTTTCAGCTCAAACAGAAAGAACAAAAGTATCATGGAAAAAGTGACCTTGATCCTGAGCAGATCAGAGAGAGTATCTTGACACTAGGAAAACTGGCTTTCCAACAGCTGGAGAAGGGAAACCTGATCTTCTATGAGGAAGACCTGAGAGAGTGTGGCATTGATGTCAGAGAAGTGTCAGTGTACTCAGGAGTATGTACCCAAATCTTCAGTGAAGAGTTTGGGCTTCACTTGGGGAAGGTGTTCAGGTTTATACATCTGAGTGTTCAGGAGTTTCTAGCTGCTTTGTATGTATTTATCACTTTTATCTCAAAAACCAAAAATGTGATGGGGGAGGAAAGCACTTGGATTTCTTCTGTCTTTAATAAACCAAGCATGACTGACGTCCTGAAGACTGCAGTGAACAAGACCTTAAAGCGTGAGAATGGACATCTGGACCTGTTCCTCCGCTTCCTTCTGGGTCTCTCAGTGGAGTCCAATCAGACCATCTTACAAGGCTTAATACCACAGACAGGAAGCAGGTCTAATGGCAAAGAGGAAACCATCAACTACATCAAGAAGATGATCAGGGAGAATCTATCTCCAGAAAAATCCATCAATCTTTTCCACTGTCTGAGTGAAATGAATGATCATACTCTAGTGAAAGAAATCCAAACCTATCTGAAGAGAGGCCATAAAAGTGCTTTCACTGGAACCTGGCTTTCTCCTGCTCAGTGGTCAGCTCTGGTGTTTGTATTACTGAATTCACAAGAGGACCTGAAGGAGTTTGATTTGACAAAATATCACCCATCAGAACAATGTCTTCTGAGGTTGTTGCCAGTGGTTAAAGCATCAATCAAAGCTGTGTAAGTATTGTCATTGTATATTTTATTGCATTCTTTTTAATGTAATATTTAAAAAAAAACAAAAGCTGCATGAATGCAAATTATGGTTTGAAAGGGGTATTCATGAAAGCAAGAATCACTCAAGGTGCTGATATGCAGACAAGACAAGTGCAGTTTGCTTACTCTTCTGTCGGCAGTTATTGGCTGGTATATAAATAAAAATGCTGTCTTATGTGAACCTGATTAACACCAGATTACACTGTGGGATCACAGTTTTGCATGAAGGTTATAGATGTTCTGCACCATCAAGCAAACTTTTAACTAGTTTATTTTGCCCTTGATGGTAAACTGTCAATTTGTTCCCTGTGCACAGACAGTGCTTCCACATATCACATTCATGCAGACCCGAAGATGATTCAGTTCTTAAAAAGGCATTATTTACTGTGCAAATTTAGAAGTTTTATGCCTATTGTTTCCCCGTCACTGTGATCAAACTTTCCACTTGCTTGCATACAACCTGCCACTAAATAAAGCATGCGTACTCAGAAAAGTGGATTTGACTCTAGCATGTTCCTGACATGGGGGGAATATTGAAGCATGGACAGGTGGGAAATAGTTAACACAGGCTTTATTTTCATTTTTTCCTACTGCTTTTCAGCTCGGTTAAATATGTTTATTCCCTCTCTCTCTCTCTCTCTCTCTCTCTCTCTCACACACACACACACACACACACACACACGTGCTCTGATTGGGAGAGATCTACTTCTTTGCTCTCTCCCTCCTTTTCTTTGCTTCGTCGTCACTGCAACAGACACACACACAACATTAATTGAAAACAGGTGTAATGACTTTGCCACTCACCCTCCTGGGCCCCACCTTCCATTCACAAACTGACACTTGGCCACGCTCCCGCTGCCACATACCTGCACTGCTGAACTCAGGTTAGGGAACCATCCAGCCTGCAGCGGACCCCCCCAACAGGACAAAGTCCACCACCACCATCTGTGCCCCTGGCCTGTAGACTACCTCAAATTTAAAAGGCTGGAGGGCGAGTTACCAACAGGTGATCCACACATTGGCATCCTTCATGTGGTGGAGCCAGTGGAGTGGTGCGTGGTCCAAACAGAGGGCAAAAGGGTGCCCCATCAGGTAGTACAGGAGGGTGAGGACCACCCACTTGATGGCGAGGCACTCCTTAATGGTGTTGTACCATTACTTAATGGTGTTGTACCTTGATGGTGTTGTACCTACGTTCTTGCATCAGGAGCTTGCGACTGATGTACAGCATCATGATGTACTGGACATTCCTCGCCCTCCACCTTCTGGGACAAAACTGCCCCCAGCCCTTTGCCCAATGCAGCTGTCTGTAAAATAAAAGGGAGAGAGAAGTCAGGGGAGTGTAGAAGTGCAGCTTTTACCTTGCTGAAGGCTTGCTGGCATTGCTTTGTCCATTGGACAAGATCTGGTGCTCCCTTTTTAGTGAGATCAGTCATTGGGCTGGTGACATCTGAAAAGTTAGGTATGAACCTGTGATAGTAGCTAGCCAGCCCCAGGAACTGTTTCACCCCATCTTTGGTCTTGGGCCTTGGGCAGGCTGCAATTGCTGCAGTCTTGTCAATTTGGGGATACACTTACCCATGACCCAAGTGGAAACCCAGATACCATACTTCCACCCGCACAATCGCACATTTTTTCAGGTTAGCCGTGAGGCCCGCACACCGCAGTGACTCCAGGATGGCCTCAAGGTTTTCTGGGTGCCACGGCCAAGCATTGCTATATATATTTGTTGTCTAAAAAGGCCGCGACATAGGTGGCATGGGGTGGAGGATTTTGTCCATGAGCCACTGGAACATAGAAAGAGTGCCAAGTAACCCAGAAGGAAGCATGATGAATTGGTGTAAGCCAAACAGTGTGGAAAAGGCTGTGTTCAAGGAGTCAAGTGAATCTGCCAATATTCCTTTGTCAAATCCAGTGTTGAATAAAAGCGAGCAGCACTTAAATGATCAAGCAACACATCAATGCGAGGTATTGGGTAGGTGTTGAATTTAGACACTGTGTTGACCTTTGAATAGTCCACAAAGAACCAGACCGACCTGTCGGTCTTGGGGGACTAGGACCTCCGGGCTGCTCCAGCACTGTGGTACTCCTTGATTATTCCCATTTCTGGCATGGCCTTGAGTTCATCTCGAGCCACTGGGGTTTTTTTGTTTGTTTGTTTGTTTTTTTGTGTGTTCAGGCAAGCAGTATGGGCAGCTACACACCACCACCCATGGGAGGAGTCTCAATGTGGTATTCTATTAGGTGAGTGTGGCCGGGAAGGGGCAAGATCATGTCAGAATATTCTGCTTGCAACCTGGCAACCTATGTGAGTTGGACTAGTGTGAGGTGGTCTCCACAGGGAACCCGAGTGGCTTGAGTGGTTCCTTTCATTTTTACCTCCAGCCCCAGCTCCACCCTCTCTGGAATTACCCATGCCAATGCCACAGGGACCCCCTCATTCCAATGTTTTAACAGGTCGATGTGGTATATTTGTAGTGCCCCACCCCCATCCATTCGCCTCACCTCATAGTCAACATCCCCAATTTGCTGTGTGACCTCAAAGGGCCCTTGCCACTTGATCAATTTTGAGCTCCAAGTGGGCAATAATGTGAGGCCTACAATATCAGGCCCGGCTGTATAACTAGAGTGCACACCTTTGAGAGTTTGTGGCAATGACTGTTTTATACATTTGCATGTTGATATATAACCATGTTCTCTCCCAGGGTGAGTAACTGTAATCTGACCGAGGAAAGCTGTCGAGCTCTGTCCTCAGTTTTCAGCTCAAATTTCTCTATTCTGAGAGAAATGGACCTCAGTTATAACAAACTGCAGGATCGAGGAGTGAAGCTGCTCTCTGCTGGACTAGAGAGTCCACACTGTAAATTGGAGATACTATGGTGAGATAATCAGTTTTCACACACAAACACAAATTGACATATATTTGTTATACACACATGCATTTTGTCATTGTGAATGTGTTTATACGCTGAATATAAAACTAACTCAATTTTCATTGAGTAACACAACTATGCCTTAATGCAAATTAAATTTATATCAGACACAATAGTCTTGTTACAAATACTATGCTGTTACTATGGAAATAAATATTGGGATTGAACTATTTAACAAATATGTTGTTGAAAAGAACAATGGACCCAAACACAGGACACAGACTCAGGGACAGAATGAATGAAAGGACTATAGCGGACTTTCACGCGATGTCATCACAACTGCAGACTTGTTTATGCGGCCATATTGCCAGGCAAGGTTAGTGTTTGCCAGCAACCGGCACAAGTGTACGCAAGTGATTGTAAGCCAAATTCATTAAACATCTACAGATAAACTTGTAGAAGTTGCATCTAAAAGAACAATGCCAGAGACCTGTAGTGCTTTTGGATGTAATAACAGACGTGAAGATAAGCCTGATTTAATGTTTCACCACTTCCCAGTGAACCCAGAAAGATGAGAAAAATGGCAAGCTGCAGTTAAATGGGAAGACTGGATTATAAAATATTTCCGTGTGTGTGGAGAACATTTTATATAAGGTTAGTGTGAAAGTTCTGTGCAACATTAAAATGTATATCTGGATGTGGGCTTTGGACACGATATATTTTATGCTTGGCTCGACTTGCAGCATGTTTGTTCTGTACTGATAATGTAGAAGAGGCTAAAAACCATAAAATATGCTCAATCTAAAATTTTTCTTTTTCTGGAATTTCCCATAACATTCCGGCGCGAAATCTGCCTCGAAATATTGGTAGGCATTTGTACTTTTGTAAGCCTTTAATATCTCCAGTGTATTTAGAAGTCTAAATATTAAATAATTTAGGATGTCGTAGTGTCCCAAATCCGGTAGCTGGGTTGCCAAACACTTTTCAAGTAGAATAAAAACATTTGTGGGTAAATTAAGGAGAAAAAGAAGCCTTTATTTTTTTATTTTTGTCACATGTAAACTTGAGCACAGCAAAATTCCTCCTCTGCATTTAATCCATCTTAAGCGGTGAACAAATGTGTGCGCACACATACAGAGCGAATGAGAGAGAGAGCAGTGTACAGAATAAATAATAAATAAATTTGTGGGTAAATTATTACGATCTGTGATGCCTACATGTTTCAGCTTTTCAATATTACGAAATTGTACTGACTGCAGTCATCTCGATTTTCATTATGAACTGTCACAACTGTTTCTTTGTTTGCCTGGCCATATGGCAGACACTGCGTGAAAGACAAAAATCTGTGGCATCAGTGAAAGTCCTCTATATTATAGGATATCAAAGAGTGAAGGAGGGTGAGGATTCTGGCAGGTGAAAGCAGAAAGTTGAGCACAGGAGAGAGACAGTGAAGGAGAAATGCAGACATCCTAACCTGACAAAATTCATTTCAGGGAGGCCCCTCCTGGGGAATAATTTTTTATTTTTTTTGGGGGGGGAGGCCCCAGAAAACTTTGGATTTGATTGATGTGATTTCCTGCATTCTGGTGGATTTTTGGGTGGCCTTTTGGAGATGAACAGTACCTGAATTCACTCAATTCACTCAGATTCATAGCTGACACCCTGACTTGGGGACTGAGCTGCCCCAATCCATAAACTATGATAACTACAATGTGCCATCCTTACTGATTGAATCTGGGCACCCCGCCCCCCATAAATAAGGAAGGATGACCAGGCTAAATAGATATTTCACCACAGAAAATTGCTTTACTTAGATACCAAAACACAGATGAATATAACAGAACAATGAATGAATTGCATGAATGATAATGAATGCAATTGTACATGTAGGCCTACAGTAGGCCTAAAGGGCTCTTTCCTTTCCTATGTTCTCTGCGTGTTCCTTTTGCAAGCTTTCATTGTATTTAGAGGCTGCTTGCTTTGAGCAATTTTCCAGACACCTTCACCTCATAGCACTCTGTGTCAGTAAACTTGTTAATCTTGCAAGACATCAGACTCACAAGTGTTTGGTGAGACATCTGACTCCTAAATTCTGTCTTGATGTGACGTACCATGCTGAATGCCCTTTCCACATCACAGTTAGAATTTGGCAGCACCAATAGCAGCTTCGTCAGCTGACAGAACTCCCTGAATCTCAACTGCCCTGAGCTCACAGATGTGACAGCTTCCCCCAGAACTCATCAACTGGTAAATTCTTATAATTTGGCGCCAGTGCTTCCAGGTTAGATGAGACATAATCCAGGAGTTCTAAATGGAGTTGTTCTCTGGCATCTGCCTTCATTACATTTGGAAATCTCTCTGCCAAAGTCAAAATCTGCTCTGGTTTCACATCATCATGGTTCCCAGGCTTGACCACTGACAGATTCATCAAGATTTGATCTCTCACTGGGAATTTTTCCTTTATTTTTTTGAAAGCTTCTGATGTAAAATGCTCTCGCATCTATGTAGAATTGCTTTGTCTTGTGACTGGAGAGTGCTGATTTTCACATCGGACATATATTTGATGGAAGATGGATATGATGTGTTAATAGTACCTGAAGATACAGTATTAATTGAACAGCATAAATTCTGCTCATGTTGTGAGAGAATCTTTTTCAGATCCTATAAATACAGAAAAAAAATGATGAGTTGAGAGAGATAACAGGATGGTGTGTCCATTCATTTGATATTGAAATCATGTTTTTAGATGTAATATAACATCACACGTGTTTCAGTGGACAAAAAGGTAACGACAAGATCCAGAAATACACAGGGAAGTTTATCACAGAGTGATGAATTATAAATGAATCTTGCAGTGGCCTTTTCCTTCACACTAATTCCATGATTATTGTAGGGATTTTACCTTAAAATTTCAAACAGGTTCAATTCACCTTAAAAACAGCTCTCTGTAAAGGGACACTGCAAGAAGATCATAGGTTTTGGAATTTGGGGAAAAATAAATTTATGGTTGCAGAGATACGATGATTTTAGTAATAATAATAATAATAATAATAATAATAATAATAATAATAATAATAATAAATACATAAATAAATAACGGTAATTGTGTGCTGACCCCCAACACACACACCTCTACTTAACATTGTAGCACAAAACAGAAAGGGTCTACATGGTCCTAATAGGTTCTGTTTGAACCAGAAAAGGTTGTAGTTTTATGAGCGACTTAATTTTGGAAGTGAATGCTAACAAATTCCTGCCTGGTGTGCGCCATCTGCTCCTGCCACTCCAGCACTGTAAAGTGAAAGTAATTTATTGCCATTATTTAGCTTTGTGCCGA
>JAODVO010000022.1:27599147-27609555 GCA_025400055.1 Notarius lentiginosus
GGCTAATACAAGTAATTTCACCAGGTCAAGATTACTGTGAGGTCAAATGTCCATCCTCAAATCACAACTTAATAAGGCGTGTCGTCTACCAGGCGGAGGCGTCCCCATCGACGCTGTTGGTGTCGAGTTCTATCTAGTTCTCTCCTATTTCAAATTTGTATCCCACAATGCCCTGCGTGAATGGGGAAAGCCCACCACATGATGCATGGTGTCATGGTGAAGCAGGAAAAAATAGCAGAGAATTTAGGGCCACGTGGCCTTAAATTCATTAATTGTTCTATTTCTTTATTTTTTTTAAACTTTATAAAATTGGAAGTCTGTGATTCAAATTCAGTTGCTTTTGGTCCACTAAACAAAAATAACTGGGTGTCAGAGAAAATTATTTTTATGACCTACACTTGAAAAATCTGAAAAGCAGTCTACCTTTAATTAAATAAAAGTGGTAATCATTGGAAAATTGTTGTGGTGTAAAAGTTTAAAAGACACTTCAGGATCTGCTTTCAGAGGAAAAGAAACAACTTCAGGCTGCTAACTTGCATCACTCCACCTCTTTGTTTTTTTTTTAATTTTCCTATACCTGCATGCCCCACTGTGTTTTATTCTTTACTTATCATTTTAAATATGTTCTACTTTTGGCTGCTCCCATGAGGGGTTGCCACAATGGATCATCCTTCCCAATTTATGATCCACATATTTGATTGGGCATAGGTTTTTACACCAGATGCCTATCCTGATGCAACCCTCCTCAATCTATCCAGGCTTGGGACTGGCACTAAGTATGTACTGGCTTGTGCAACCCCAGTGGCTGGGTATTTTACCTAATCTGCATGTCCTTGAACTGTAGGAGGAAACCCACCCAGACACGGCAAGAACATGCAAACTCCACACAGAAAGGCTCCTGTTGGCTGTAAGGTTCAAACCCAGAACCTTCTTGCTGTGAGGTGACAGTGCTAACCACTGCACAACCATGCACTTCCATCCATCCATCTATCCTTTATCTGTAACTGCTTATCCTGTCCTACAGGGTCGCAGACAAGCTGGAGCCTATCCCAGCTGACTATGAGCAAGAGGTGGGGTACACCCTGGACAAGTCGCCAGGTTATTACAGGGCTGACACAAAGACCAACAATCATTCACACTCACATTCACATTCACACCTACGGTCAATTTAGAGTCACCAATTAGCCTAACCTGCATGTCTGTGGGAGAAACCGGAGCACCCGGAGGAAACCCACACAGACACGGAGAGAACATGCAAACTCCACACAGAAAGGCCCTCGCCAGCCGCTAGGTTCGAACCCGGGACCTTCTTGCTGTGAGGCGACCGTGCTAACCACTTACACCACTTCCTTATCTCAGCCAGGTTACTCTTCTCCTTCCTAGTTGCTTTATGCTGAGCCCTCCTCTGGTTTATCTCATTCCCAATATTAACTAGCTTTTGCCAAAGCTCTTTCATTTTCTTTCCTCTTTTCCACTCATGATGGTTTCCTCCTGTTATCACTTTCATTGCTCTTCCTCTCCTTTTTGACTCAACACCAAGTAACTTACAAACAGCAAGCCCCATTGCATACACATCATTTTCCACCTGACTCAAAGCTTCCACACCCTGCAAATAAACTTGAAGAATACTATTTGCACTACCTTGGATTTTGCCAGGCATCTTTTGTTTTGGTAACTGGTCTCTGAGTGGCATACTTTCTTCATCTGCCTTTTCAATCTCTTCTAACTTTTCAATGAACAACATAAGCAATTCTCCATCCTCCTCATAACTTATCCCAGCCATATGAACTTCTTCCTCTGGCTCTTCATTTCTGGTCTCTACCACTTGCTCCTCCATGTGAATCTCTGCGTGTTCATTTAGTACCTCATAACCCTGCTCTTCCCTTATATCTACCTCTCTGTTTCCAACATTCTCTTCAACTTGAGCTTCCAATCCTCCATTTCGTTGTACCAAAAGCAATGATGCAATTTCATTCTGACTCCTGAAATATTGGGCAAGATCCCTTAATGTGCCTGCACCAACAAACCTACCAGGAAACTCACTCAACCATCTTTCATGAACTCTTCTCATAAAGCCTCTTCCCTTACTTCTTTCTTTATCATCAGTTTCAACCAGATGCAGCATCTCATTCGTTTTCCATTTATTCTCATGTTCATACCCACTGTTGTCTATGATTTCCTCAACATGCCTCATAACCTTAGGATCTTTATGAAAGACTGCTGCATTATTCCTCAGTGCTTTTTCTCCAAAATGCTGAAGTTCAGGGAATTTACTATCCCATCTTCTTTTCAGACTTTTCATAAACCCTGATCACTTCCTTTTCTAGCTCAAGCAACCTTATCTTATGGTCCAAAGACCATTTAACTTTTGCATGACCTTGATTTCCACCTGATCGAGCAGATGACATCAAGGTTTTAACACAATCAGGTTGTGTCACTGTTTCACTACAGTCATCCCACTCTTGAGTAGGTGAATATCAATAATTTTGATCAGTATCTACCATATTGATCCCATAAATACACACAGATTCAAACAAGTCCATCCAAAGTTGCCCAGCTCTCTGGATAGGGCTCTGTCAGGAGTCACCACATCCCAGTAGGGATCGTTCACGACCACTTAACGCAGTGGCCATCCACTCATTAGCACGATAAACACCTTGAGTTGCAGGTATCATTGTTCATGTGACCTCCACGAGCTGGGCTGCCAGCCAAGGATCAGGAGTCCCATCTACCCACCTATTTGCCCATGGATGGGACTTAGGTAACTGGGCAGCAGAGCATGTCCACACACCTTGGGGTGGTAACAGTAACATAGGTTCATGTTGACATCCTGCCATGTTTTATTCCTTATTGGACCAATCATGCAAATTTAAACAATATAGTTAGGGCACAAATCATTGTCCAGCAGTATGTTGGCCAAGTCTTACATGACTCCCTCTCATAACTACATACAGTCCCCTCCGAAAATACAAAATAACTCACTTTTCTCACATGGACAGCTGGTCTTCATATTGGTTTATCCTTTTTAACAATAAATGCAGTCTTAAAAGGTGAAAACCAGGGTTCAAAGAAAGATTAGACATTCAGAGCTATTAATTGTTTAAACAATCAGTCTAACAAGACACACCTGGGCAACAAGAAACACCTGTTAGTCAGATGTACCAATGCATACAAAAATGTGTGAGTTCAAGCAAAAATGCCATGTTCTGAGTTTTTTTTAAACATATGTAGATGTAAATATAAGGAAATGAAAGCAAATATTCTGATCTATAGTCTCATGTTCATCTTCTGACCTCAAACCCAAAATCTTCTTTGTAAAGCAAAAAATAAAAAATAAAGAAAAAATTATTATATAGCCTTGCCTTTCCCATACTTTCAGAGGGAACTCTACTATTTCTATGAGTTTCACTGTAGTTACTGCATAATTGATAATAAGTAGTATACTGTAGAACTGGGTGGCATGAAGGTTCTGGATTCGAACCTCATGGCTGACAGGGGTTTTTCTATGTGGAGTTTGCATGTCCTCCCTGTGTCTGCATGGGTTTCCTCTGGGTGTTCCGGTTTCCTCCCATAGTTCAAAGACACCCAGATTAGGTAAAATACACAGCCACTGGAATTACACAATCCAATGCATACTTAGTGCTAGTCCCAAGCCTGGATAAATTTGGGAGGGTTGCATATAAAAACCTATGCCAAATCAAATATGCAGATCATGATGATTTGCTGTGGTGGCCTCTAACATGAGCAGCTGAAAGAAGAAGAGTATGCTGTAGAACTGAATAATAAGCCAAGAATTAAAACAAAATGATATAATTTGGAGAAATATGTAATTGCAAGCAAATCACAGAAGTACATTACTTAATATCATGGGCAAACCTCCCTTGCGTGAATTAATTAGTGTGAATTCTTCCTTTCGTCTGACCAAATGTGCATGACTCCATTGTGTTGGCATAATTACCTGCCTCCATTACAATCATTTCAATGTGAATATATCCAGGATCATATCCAGAACTTCTAATCCAGTGTTACGAGCTAGGTTGCACAAGCATTAGCAAGCTAGAAAGCTAACATATACTCACTAGTTAAAACACCTGGTCACTTTTACTGGATTGAAATCCAAAAATGTATTAACAGAGTATATAGTAGGAGTTAAAATACAAGCAAACATAGTTTAATGCAGGATAATCCATATTCAGAAACAGGGCAAAATGAACAAGAGTCAAACATGAAACACAAAAGTAGAAGGAAACACAAAAGTAGAATTGTGGGACTATGAATGCAGAACACTGGAAAGGGCCAAAAAAAAAAAAAAACCCACACATCTAAAGGATGTTTACATAAGCAGGATTCTCACCCACACATTGGTCACCGTTCTTCTGGTAACCTGGTGGACATTGGCACAAGAAAGACCCTCGAGTGTTATAGCAGGTCTGATCCGCACTGCATGTGTGCCTTCCTGTATTACACTCGTCGATGTCTGCACACACACACACACACACACACCGCAATATTTATTAAATAATATTTAGCCATGCATCCAAAGAAATTTTAAGATTTTATTTAGTAATTTAGTAATTTTATTTAGTTGTCATCACAGTGGAACCTTGCTGATCTCAGGTTACTGTCTGTATGGGGTTTCTGTACATGTTCTCCCTGGGACTTCTTTGTTTCCTCCTGCCTCCCAAAAACATTGGCTATGATAACTTGCCCCTGGGTGTGAATGTATGTATGTGCATCCCATTCAGGTTCTATTACTGCCTCATGCCAAGTTTTCCCAGGATAGGCTTTGGATTCACACAACCCTGATTATGATAAATAAGTTACTGAAAGTGATTGAGCAAGTGAGTGTATTTATTATGTATTTGGAAAAGTACACTAATGAATAGTTATTGGATATTACATAATATATGACATATATCTCTGCTGAAACTTTTAGGTTGGAACAAAGCACTTTACATTATTTTGGAATATCCATACAGATTTTTATATAGAGTGTAATCTGTGAGGAACTATGGTGAGAATTTCTTCAACTCATACTTTATGTTGTATGGAGTACCTATTTTATGGCCATACAAGAAAGGAAATACTAGGCTAATTCATGGTTCTTAGGTCTCCATCCTTTAAAAAATGGAATATATTGAAAATTTATTACAGTGCATTCTGTACAGATTCTGTAATATATTAACAACACATTGCAATAGATTCCATTTTCATGCGGACAGCAGATCAGTGTTTCCCAGCCCATACAGGGGTGTGGTGGGATGTTCAATGAGGCTGATCATATTTCTCCCTCGTGGTGGCTTGACTGTGTGGGGAGGCTCCTGAGGTTATCCGTCATGTTTCAGTGAAGATTAATTTCAGTCTCTGTAAAGCTGGCCAAGATACAAGTCCATGCACATGTTCTTACATGCATACACTATAGATAGTCATAAATAGGGTGATACACAAAAACACAAAACAACATTCATTTTACATTAGGAAGCTAACTTCAGCTTGTTTGAACTAAACAAGTGTCGCATCAGAAAATTGAAATGGAAATAAGAAATTTCCACAAAGTTTTGACATGAGGCTGAGGTGGAGAAACCTAAGATTACTGTATGTATATAACCATGGTTCTAATGATGACCTCCCAAAGTTAGTCTATCTCAGGTTCTCCCCATGTCAAGTTGTCAATTTTTTTTTCTTTTGGCCATTCTCATAGAGACAAGTGACAAAAGTGTCCTGGTAGTCCTCCACTCATTTGGAGAACCACAGTCACACAAGGAACCTTTCATTTTAGATCTGGAGACCACATATCACAATAATACCCTACTAGTGTTGTCCCCAGATAATAATGAACAACACTCAAAAGTAGTACTGGTATGATCAAGAATTAAGATTGAAATTGGAATTGCTGATGCTGCTCTCCACTGAGGAAGAGAATTCTTCAACTCAGCACGGAGCACATGGGTTGTAATAAAGCAACATTTAGCCTGTAAAATCTGGTCAAGGATAGATGGTGAGCTGGTAAGCCATGGTGACATTTCACTTAACGCCACTTAGGTGGTAGTCATAGTACACATCAAATAACATTTAATGAAAAAAGGTGCCTCTTTACCTCTGTTCGAGTAAGCCTATGCAATCAGTTCCTTTACTCAGCAGGTTAACCTGTCTTTAGACTGCAGAGCCACTTTATGGTGTTCCCTAAAATACATGAATAGTCGATCAGCCCTCATTAGAACCAGGGTTTGGGAATCTAGCCACATTCTTATCTATCAACAGATTGATACTGTAAGCTTATTCACGTGCTAGTATCTTTGTCAGGAAAGCTGGGTGCAGCCTCAATGTTTCAACTCTGGCCTCCAATGCAGACAATGTGTGGCCACTTGGAATTTCATGACCACATCCAAAATTGAGATGGCTCTGTCTTCTGCCATGCAAAATACATTTACGTTTCTTAGATCTAGAATGGGGTAGATTACACCTTACTTTTTTGGAATCAATATCAAAGAACCAGCCTGTTTAACCATTTAACAATTTAATCTACAGCGAGATGGCATAGGTCTCACAACCTTTGTTGGATGGACCCCCATGTTTAGTGGTGAACTGTAGACAATGTTCTGATGTTAATAGGCTCCAGCATTTCAGCTGCAGAGAGGAGTCATGAGCCAGACTTTTGAGCCTGGTTCAATCACATTTTCATATATGATTTTGGTGAATTGTGCCTTGAAAATATGGTCATGTTCTGATCTAGCTATAAACCATTTTAGTGTTCCGTGCTGGCTCAGTGGCACCAATGTGGCCCTGCACAGTTTCATTCATTTGTTGGTGATATTTCTGAAACCCAACTTTGATGGTATAGTGTGATAAGGGTGTCTAAAGGGAACCTGCTGTCTCAAAAGTCTGGTTCATGTTTTGAACAGAAGAAGGTGACGAATTGCTTCTTCCTGAGCTTGTTCACAAAAGACATGTCCAGGTTGGCTAGCAGATGGCACAGAGTGTTTCACTAGGCACCAGCAATTGTATTTGAGCCAGCCAATTTTGCCTGGCCACCTACAGTAACAAACTGCCATACTCTACTGCTACAGCCCCCATTGCATGGAGTGCTGACTCCAATGGTGGCAGTGATTCCAACCCACACCCAATAGACAGTATACTCATACTTTCATGTAAAGGGCAGGACTAATGAAACATTCTGTGCAAGCAGGTGGGATTTATAAAGAGTGTCTGAGGGGCTAGGAGGGATTGGTCAGAATTAATTTAGAAGTGGGCGGGAATGAGATTAAATACAGTCCCACATACTGTCTACTTCTCCTGTAAATACCCTGAAGTATGCTGCAGCATAATCAATTTAGTATACTTTAGTAAATAGGTTTTTCATTTGGAGAAAAGAGCATAAGATTATAAGTAATGTCAATCACTACAACTACCATCCCATCAGCCAAGTTATGTATCAGCACACTCATTTGACAATGCAAATTCACCAACAACAAATGTAGTCTTTTTAACCAGAAACAAGGAATTGGGATGTTTTATATTTTAGCATTATTGAATCAACTTCCTGAACTGCCAAAAAGAGAAAAGAAGATGCCAACAGATGTTTCACATAAATAATGGCATACAGAGTGTGTCTCCTTGACATTATGCATTTGTGTGATTTTTATTAGTCTTTTATTAACCCATAAAAATACAATTTCACAGTTTGCAGAACATTTGAATAGAAACATATCTCATGCACAGTGTATGCATTTTCACTCAGCACAAGAAGTGGACTCTAATCTTACAAAGTCTTTTCCATGTATGCTTTGCAAAGGTCATCAGAAATCTGTAGCCCTAGAAATTTCAAGCCAGTAACTGTTTCCATTTACACATCATGCACTTTCTGAAGTCAACAATGAGATCCTTTTTGTAATGTGTTCTTTAGAATTCTATACAAGGTGCTTGTCAAAAAACTGCAAATGTGATTGTCAGTGACTTCATCACGTATGGCAGTGCCATCATGCAATATGTTATATTTTCCTATGTACAGTAGTTAAAATCAGACCTGTATGAGTAAAAAATGAATGAAGATGAAAATGTTGAGTTCAAATGCAAAATAAATATACTTTTGAAAATTAAACTGTATTATTGTGAAGGAAGATGTAATACCAAATGTATAAGCATGTCATTTTAGACCAAGTGGATTACAAGTATAGAAACTGGAATATGAAATAGCCAGACTTATGCTCTTCTTAAATACAAATAATGATGAAAAGATTGTACACCAATAATTCAGACCTAATTGATATCACTAGGATGAATACCAGTAACTGAATCTTTTTTTTTTTTTAAATTCCTGCACACTCACCTGCTTCATTCCTTGGCCTGAATTCAAAGTGCAATGAAAACTGCTCATGTTACACAAGAGCTTCCAAAACTCTCAGGTTCTCAGACCAAACACTCTGGATAAATTGCTGATATACTTGTTGAGACGAGTGAAAAAATGCATTCCAGTGTCAACATAAAAAGTTACTTTAAGATTAAATAGAATAAAAAGGATTGTGGTGTTTGTAGTCTACATTAAGAAGGATGAACTGCAAAAGATTAAAGCTGACTGTCATTTTCCAAAATGTTCGTGTTCATGCTTTGCAAAGGTCATCAGAAATCTGTAGCCCTAGAAAGCTCAAGCCAGTAACTGTTTCCATTTACACATCATGCATTTTCTGAAGTTGACAATGAGATCCTTCTTGTCATGTGTTCTTGAGAATTCTACACAAGGTGATCGTCAACAAACTACAAACTTTATTGTCAGTGACTGGAGCAAGTATGGCAGTGCCAGCAATGTGAAATGAAGTTATGCAGGTACTTGTTCATCCCAGCATGCAAACACTGCATTGGTGGATCAGGTGGAGAAAATCCTTATGATACAATGGCTCAAAAGGTGATGCAGCAGCATATTGTGGAATGTAAAGGGCGTAACAGAGAACTTTATGGCCATCCACTGCAGTCAAAGAAGCTTCCAGTTGTGGCGTTTCTCTGTACCACTGGAACCCAGCTTCCAAAACCAAGAGTGTGGGATTACCCCTGTGCCATGGCTCTACCACTATAAACGACTTCCTGCACAGGTTTTGTGTGCAGCCAATCTTTTTTCTTTTCGAGGTGATTCTGCTGAAAATGAGGCTCTGTTGGACAGGCCATGTCATCTAGATGGAGGCCATTCGTAGTCCCAAACAGCTTCTTTTTGGAGAGCTGGCACCGGGCAGAAGAAACGGGGTCGCTCCCATAAACGCTTAAAAGATACCCTGATAGACAGTCTGAAATGGTGTGACATCAAACCTGATGAACTTATTGACACTGCACAAGACAGACTGCAGTGGCATGCTTTAACAAGAAGAGTATCTGCTTCACTGGAAGAGGAGTGATGCAACCAGTCTGAGGACGCTTGTGACAATGCCACAAGGCAGCGTTATTACCAGCAAGTTTCACGGACTTTCAGTGCTCTGTCTGCTTAAGACTCTGCAAGTCCAGAATCGGCCTGCAGAGCCACTACCCTGCACACAGATAGATGCACAGCCACGTCTTCCTCAAGACCGAGGGACAACCAAGTGTTCGTATATTACAGAATGGTAACCAAGGAAACTTACACAATGAAAGTGAAAAATTGACCTGAAAAAACTCCTAAACTTACTTTAAAACCACATTTAATCTACCCTAACCTTACCTTACTTTAACCTGCTTAAAGTAACCTAACCTAATGTATGCTACAGTAATCTAATCTAGCATAACCCATATTTAACCCAGGTAGCTTTCATTAAGCAGCCTTGCATTTTTCATTTTCAAATATGGCTAAAAATCTACTACCTTTACAGAAAGAGGCCATCTTATATTACACACACTCATGTTCACTTGCCAGTACCATTTTCAAACAGGGAGCACAGTGGTGTAGTGGTTAGCACTGTACTCTTTGTACTTGCCTCACAGCAAAAAGGCTCTGGGTTCAAAACTTATGGCCAGTTGGGCCCTTTCTGTGTAGAGTTTGCACACAAGTTTGTGTACAGGCCAAAGACATGTGGATTAAGTTAACTGGCTACTCCATATTGCCCATAGGTGTGAGTATGAATGGCTGTTCATCTCTGTGCTAGCCCTGCAATAGATGGGCCACCTGTCCAGGGTGTAACCCACCTCTCACCCAAAGTCAGTTGGGATTGGCTGTAGTTTCCCCTGTGATCCTAACGGAAAAGTGCTATAGATAATGGATGGATGAAACTGGTGTATGATTTTAATGTAATTTGTTCATTGATTGGGCAATGTATACCAAGCTATTTTTAGTTTATTTGCATTTTGAACAAACATGCTGGGTTGAGAGAAGCATATATAATCAAATTAAACTATAAGATCTATATCACTGATACCACTGGAGACATTGGTTTAATCATGTATGATTCTGAAA
>JAODVO010000022.1:29282509-29294786 GCA_025400055.1 Notarius lentiginosus
CCGGCCACGGGGCTCGAACCCGGACCTTCTTGCTGTGAGGCGACAGCGCTAACCACTACACCACCGTGCCGCCCGTAGTTAATCTTCACTGCTAATATTCACCAGCTAGCTAACATGACCTCAAGGATAAAGTTGACAGGATGTTTCATTAAAGTCCTGTGGGCGTATTTATAAATCTTTCTTAATTTAGAAATGGTTGTAGCATTCTAGGACATGTCCATCTGACAAGGAGGGAAGACAATGAAATTACCTTGATTTGACTATTCTCTGCCATGCAAAGAACATGTTCTAGTCGTCTGCAGAGTAGCATAATGGTAGCATTTGAGCATTTTCCTAACAATGTTGCATGATCTAGATTTGATACTGCAGCATGGCTTAACATGCATTTGGTATTCGACAGAGTTGGGTGTTTCCACTGCTGAAAGTTTAGAACACTGCTTATTTTATTGTGTTTCCTGTACCAACCAACGCCTAATTCAAATCATCACCTGATTTTCATACCCTTAATATGTATATGACGTAAGACCTTTAGCAACCGACAGACCTAGTAAGCACTTAAGTCAAGTCAATTTATTTGTGTTGCTTTTAACAATAGACATTGTTGCAAAAGCTTTACAGAAATATATGGAGTTTAAACATATAAATTAATGCATTTATCCCAAATGAGCAAGCCTGAGGTAATGAGGACAATAAAAAACACTCTGAGATGAAATGAGGAAGATACCTTGAGAGGAACCAGACTCAAAAGGGAACCCATCCTCATTTGGGTGATAACAGATGGCATGATTATAAATAATTCGCTTCTATACCTGTGTCCTATATGGTCAAAAAGTGCAATTTTGTAATTGGGAAATTCTTTATAGATTTGACAGGAAGTTTATTTTATTGAAGTTATTAGCTGTTCACTGATAGAGACTTGAGTGCAAAACTGGTAAAGACAACTTCAGTCCTAAAGGTATCATGACAATTGTACTCCTAAGCCATCATGGCAAAATTGTTTGTGTTAGGTGTCCAAAGCCCTAAGTGTATCTTTAGGCTGTCCATACTGTGGTGTTTTACACCACACAGCACTTGAAATCTCTATTCTGATTGGTGAGATGTTGATTGGTTTTCTGCCATTAGTAGCTCTGACAATGGTGCCAGCTACAATTCAAAGGTTTATATTAATTATTAAAGTTTATATTAATGTGTTTTCATAATACGTTATCATTTCTTTAGTAATAACTTGCAGAGGGATTTGTATAGCAGATGCTCTACAATAATCTAAAGCTTATAATTAATAGATGAAATGTGTCTGCACAAAAGGAAATGCATTATAAGTAATGAAAACTGTATAAACCATTTGTTATGGTGAAGCTTTCTCTAAGGAAATTTGTATTTAACATTTAGGAGTCTCCGGTTTCAAAGTTTTCTACCAAGGGAAAGTCTTCAGAACTCTTGAGTTTGTGCTTTACAGACACATTTTAAGGGACCCTCCAGTGGATTTATTCTCAAACTTATTTTAAGAAAAGTAGTCACGGATTTAAAAAAAAAAAATCAAGTTTCATTTTCGAAGACCAAATAGTGTTTGAGAAAAAAAAAAATTATTTAAAATGCCAGATGAGCTTCCAGCAGTGGTGATGTTTACGATGAAGTCAGGTAGTGTTTGCTTGGAGCAGCTCAGCTGTTTGTCTGTTTACATTAGAATTAAGTTTACTGACAAGTATGTTCTCATATAGAAGAATTTGCTTTGGTGATAGAACAATTTAGCAAAGACAGAAAGTAGCTATATACATAAACTAAGAAATAGAAAAATCTGAAATATACAAATTTGAAAATTTAAGGGCTATGTGTATGAGTTGTTTGAGTCCTAACTGTACAGTATGTCTGGAATGTGCAAAAATAGGTCACGATGATGATGAAGATAGAGAAAAGACATGACGAGTGCATGAAAGGAAGAGAATGTGTAGTGAGCCAAGTCAATAACCAAGCTGTACAGTGTGAGCTGGAATGTGCAATAAAGGTTCACAGAATGGAGATGTATGACATGGCCTTGAAATGTGCAAAAATGCAGTTCAGAGAGAGTGCAAAGAGATGAGGATGGACTCAATGATGGTGGTATAAAAATGCACCATCATTGTCTTTGGCAGATTGAACTTCTTCAACTGCTGCAGGAAGTACATCCTTTGCTGTGCTTTTTTTGGTGAGCGAGAAGGTATACATCTCCCACTTAAGGTCCTGGGTGATTATAATGCCCAGGAAGTGGAAATGCTCCACAGAGGTTACTGGGGAGTCAAACTGGGTGATGAGGGAGGGTGTGGTAGAGCGTGTCCTGAAGTCCACAATGATCTCCACTGTCTTGAGAGCATTGAGCTCCAAGTTGTTCTGCCTGCACCAGGACACCACATGGTCAATATCCCACCAGTAGGCAGACTCCTCCTCATCAGAGATGAGTTCAATGAGGGTGGTGTCATCTGCAGACTTTAGGAGCTTGACAGACTGATGATTTGAGGTGCAGCTGTTGGTGTACAGGGAGAAGAGTAGAGGAGAAAGGATGCAGCCTTGGGGGGGGGGATCCGGTGCTGATGGTTCGGGAGTCAGAGATGTGTTTCCCTAGCTTCATGTGCTGCTTCCTTTCAGACAGGAAGTCAGTGATCCACCTGCAAGTGGAGTCAGGCACGTTCAGCTGGGAGAGCTTGTCCTGCAGAAGAGCCGGGAGGATGGTGTTGAAGGCAGAACTGAAATCCACAAACAGGATCCTAGCAGAGTTCAGGATGACCTGAAGAGCCATGTTGACAGCATCGTCAGCAGATCTGTTGGGTATGTAGGTGAACTGCATGGGGTCCAGGAGCAGGTCAGTGATGGCTTTGAGGTGGTCCTCGCAGCAGTAGAGGTGGTGGGCTGGAGTATGGAGTCATGGGGGATGTTATCAGGACTGTCCCATTGTCTTTCAAAGTGACAGTAGAACTCCTTCAGTTGGTTGGCCAGGTGCAAGTCGTTAACAGAGTGGGGAGGCTGAAGGTTTGTGGTTGGTGATCTGTTTAAGCCCTTTCCAGACAGACATAGTCATTGACTGAGAACTGGTGTTGAGTTTCTTAGAGTACAGTCGTTTAGATTCTTTCGCTGCCTTGCTAAACCTGTTCCTAGACTCTTTAAATCTGTCCCTGTCTCCACCTCTGAACACTTGTTCCTTTTGCTGCCTTAGCTGTCTGAGCTTATCTGTGAACCAAGGTTTGTCATTATTGTAACTCACCCTGGTCCGTGATGGAATGCAGCAGTCCTCACAGAAGCTAATGTAGGACGTCACAGCCTTTGTGTACTCATTCAGACTATTGGTAGCAGTCCTGAACACATCCCAGTTTGTACAGCCCAAGCACGCCTGAAGGTTCTCTGCATCTTCATTGCTCCACATCTTAGATACCCTCACTACAGATTTCCTCAGCTTTAATTTTTGCCTGTATGCAGGAATCAGGTGACCCATGATGTGGTCAGATTGGCCCAATGCAGCGCGGGGGACGGCGTGATAGGCACTATTGATTGTAGTGTAGCAGTAATCCAAAATATTCTCCTCTCTGGTCAGGCATTTAATAAACTGTTTGTATTTTGGTAGTTCGTGGCCGAGCTTGTCTTTGGTGACTTTAACAAAGGTAATAACTAGGGAGTCTGGGTTAGTCTGCTCCACACCCAGTATCTGATTGGCCAACATGCCCTGTGTGTTCTGCATGTTGGCCTACGGTGGAATATAAACAAATGCATGCAGGGAGTAGAAGGGTTTACAGTTAATGAAAAATGATTCCAGGTTGGGAGAACAGTGTTTCAGGATCACTGACACATCCCTGCACCAGCCACTGTTGGCATAAAAACAGATTCCACCACCTTTTGTTTTACTGGAGAGATCCATGTTATGGTCCACTCTGAAAAGTTGGAAGCCAGCCAGCTGCAGCGCAAAGTCCGGAATGAGTCCGCATAGCCATGTCTCCGTGAAGCATAAAACAGAAGATGAATGAAAGTCCCTGTTTCTCCCCATCAGCAGCTGGAGTTCATCCAGTTTGTTGCACAATGACCGCACATTAGAGAGAAATATCATAGGTACCGGAGTGTGAAATCCGTGCCGACAGAGGCGCATGAGTGCACCAGCGCGTTTTCCTGTCCTCTGGCATTTCTCTGAGTGAGCAAAGGTAAGCACATCTTTGATCAGAATGTCCAGTGTTTCCATGGAAGACACCAGAAAAGTTGGTAATAAGTCTGCTGGAGTTGTTCCCCTGATGTTCACGAGCTCCTCTCTGGTGAAAGAGATTCGAGTATTGCAGCGGTGAAGAGTTTGCAAACAAAATAAGACAAAACAATGTGCACCAACACACTGAGGTAGCCATCCGTGGCAGCGCCATCTTGGTGATTGTAGGTTTGCTAGTTTTACAAGTACTTTTACTAAATATGTATGCCTCATTGTGTAGCATATAAATGCCACAATGATATTAAAAAGAAGGCACACACTGGAACTAGACTACATGTCTGCAGAGAAAATGCGAAGTGTGCTTGCTCAGGTGTAGTAGAGTGTTACCGACAGAAACTGGATCAAACATGAGACTTCACGCTGCAAGTTTTTTTTTTCTTACATGATCTACAAAAAGTGTGTGGCAAAGTATGTGTGGTTGCGCGCACTCTAAAATATTGGTTTAAAATGGCTCAACTTGCAGCGTGACAACACTTCGTGCTCTAAAATATATATAATTTTTTTTTTTTACATGATGCTGGGTAGATTAACAGAGAGTATGGCGTTATTCAGGATGGACATGTCAGAGTTGTAACGGTGTTTATCTCAATAGCTGTAGGAGAAGTAGTGGTGCCAAAAGACATAATAATATTTCATATTTCATCCTCTGTTGGTTCAGCAACACTCTCTGCTGTTTTTTTTTTTTTCTTTACTCATAGTATATGAGCTAATAGCCTAGTAGTAGAGTAGCCAATCAGAGCATGCGATTGCTTATATCCAGTGAATGGGGATAGAATAAATAAATTTATATTTATGTATAGTCAAGTTCTGTCCTTCGTAATAATCCTTAAGAATCTGTGCAGTTTCTCTACTTGAAAGAGAGAGACCCATCTACTCTGAGTTTAATTGGATTTCACTCAATGACCAAAGAGCTTTTCCTTTTTCGACTGTAAACGGTTCCATCTGGCTCAACACCCTGTAGGTTCTTGACATTTATTTGTTCCTTTTTTCCCCCCCTTTTATCCATTTAAACAGTTTACATTCCTTTTTGTTGGAGTTCGATTTTCTCTTCCTCTCGTTATTTCACTTTTTTCTCCAGTTTGACTTGACACCTCCCACTTGATCTTCTCATGGAAACACTGAGGAGATCCCTTGCATTAAAGGCAAACTTGGTGGTCAATTTTTAAGATTTACTACTGGCTTGAATTTCCCTCTTATAACCCATGCCTTCCTCCTCATCCTTAGCAGGATTCTGGCCATTCCATCATGAGCCTCATTGTGGGCCTCCTGAGCTAGCAGCATGAATACTCAGCCGTCATAATTTAGGATGGGAACATTAACTTTAGCTTCCTTGAAGATTTGCACTCGGCCCCCACAAATCAGCAGCCCAGAGTCTTGCTCTTTGTAGACTATCGGCCTGTCTGGAGTGGTGCTTGGAAAGGTTGCGTCTTCTTGTGCTGCCAGAAAAATGTATCTTAGGGCATCGTCTCGTTCCATTTCTGAGATAACTCTGGCTGAAGAGACTGCCTCCCACTTTGGACTGTTCATGGCTTGACTTTGTCCGATTTAACTTTTTTGCTGCTCTCCAGATCCATGCAACTGTTTTGACCAGTTGGGTCAGAATGCTGAACTGCTTGACATCCACAAGGCTTCAGACTGTTGGTCCTGCAGGTGGTCTCCTTTGAACCTGATTATGATTTTGTATTGATTCTTGTTTTGGTTCTTGTTTCTTTGCCTTGGCCCTTGTCAGTGCAGCAAAAATGCCTTCTTTTGTAGCTTGTTGCTGCTCTCTCTGGCAGTGGCTGCAAGTTCTTTGGCTGATGTGATCGGCCACTTCTCCACTGGCAAGCTCAGAAACCTTGGACCTTTTTGCCACTCTGTGTCCTCATCAAGGTCTTGAGGGCTGGCTCCTCTGTTGATTACATCTGCAATATTTTGTGGGCCAGGAATCCACCACCAGTCCTGGAACCTTGTGTTCTGAATCTCTCCAATCCTATTGGCAAAGGATGTTCGATGACCATAGCTTTCTTGTTGTATTGCACCAAGGACTGTATCAACAAAATGGTACTACCTCTCAAATTGGATTCAGCTGCGCAGCTCAAAGCACTTTCTCAGGTGTGAGGCAACCACTGCTACACACATCTCTACTTTGATAGCATCACCCTTTTGATCTGAGGGAGTTATTCTGGCTTTGGATTTCACCAGCCTGATGATCAGGCCCTGGTCTGAACTCCATCTTTGGTACATCGTTGCTCCATGAGCATGCTTGCTTCCATCAGAAAAGATGACTGCCAAGGGGCCGCCAGTGAAGCATGGGGAAGTCGGTGCTCTAGTAAACTTGACTTTGCCAAATTGAACATACTCTTCAAAGAGATTTATTGCATCTTCCATGAGGTCATCTGAGAGTGCTGTTTCCCATATGTCTTTTACTGGACACCTTCCCCCCCCTTCACTTCTTGGAAGGCTCTACATACCAGGACAGCTCCCTTCTGCTTAGCCAGAGTTACCAGACCAACTGGATCATTCAGCCCTGATACTTGGCTGAGCAGTTCTTGTCGTGTCATGGGTTTTGGTTTCTGGGCTCTGATTTGCTCCTGCAGAAGGTCTTGACCAAGATCCACCTATTGAGAAATTGACTGCAACCATGATGTGGAGCTTGTCCTCTTCTACTATGTAGCCCAGGCCAAGTGCTTTGTTGTTGTCCCATATTTGGTTTGGTAAGACCATGGTCTTTTTCTTAGCCTTCTCTTACTTGTCACTGCACTCTTTCCTCCCACTTTGAACCCTTGAACCCTCCAGCCTTCAAGATCTGTTCATTTGCTGTGATAGTTTTCAGCTGGTCAAGGTCATTGTGGGATGTAAAAATGTCATCACATGACCGTGCGGGTTTGGAGCAATGAGGTGACTCACATACCATACTGGCCCATTCCAGTTTATGACTGTGTCTTTGGATAGCTTAATTGCAGCCCCTCGATCAACCATGTCATGCACTTGAGCAGCATAGGCAACTATCCATTCAGGTTCTTTGGCTAGTTGCTTTTCTGTTTTGAGGAATGTAGCCTTGACTATCTCCTTGTTTGGAAGGGAGGCTGGATCCTCCACCTATGGATATCTGGTGTGCCAGTTGGGTTCATTTCTGCGACGTAGGTGAGACCTTGTCTTATGACTTTAAGTTCTCTCTCCTCAGCAAGAGGTCATTTCCTTGCTGCTTGACTGGCAATTCCTAAAGTGGCAACCCCCACATTTTCACTTGCATGTTGTACCAATGCTGTCCCATCTCCACCACTCTAGGAAGTCTTAATGGGAGGCTGAAGTACTTGCCTCCTGGAACTGGATGGTGACTTGTTTTGCTTGTTTGTTTGCTGGAGGTTGCTCTGGGATCCTGCTGGTGAGCTCCTCATATTTTACAACAGCTGCTCTCATCGACCTTGCAAAATGTGTTTTGGACAGGTGGGCTGACACAGTAAGCTCCTCAAAGAGCTCAGGATACATCCCCCTGACCGTCTTTCCCAGTGGTCCGTCCCACAGCATGAGGTCTCCAATAGCTCTGATCCTCTGTGGTGTTAGCTGATCTTCTCTATGGCTTATGAGCAGACTTGTTTCTCTGGGCCTCACAAGTTCATCCAGCGATACATCTGGGAAGAATTTCTGGAGCTGCTTTGGTGTTGCATGTTTTTGGATATCCGCAATTCTATCAAGTCCGTAACAAATCAATTGTTATGGTTTGAGAGTGCCTTTAGGAGTCTTTACTCTGATCTTTAGGAGGTACAGTTTTGTTTCCATATGAGTCGTCATCCCCCCAACTCTATGGACGACAAGTGTGATTCTCTCACTTCTGAGGTTCAGCCTGCTTGCAGCCTTGTGGGTTATATAATTGGTATCTGAAGCCAAATCAATGAATGTCTCAATTTTCTGTCCAACTTTAGCTGTAATTTTTGAGAAGCGTCATTATCACTGGCAGCTCGTGTAGTCCACTTTCCACTAAAAGGCTTGGCTGCTCTTTTGCAGTAACGAAGGCTCTGGATACAATGTTGGAAAACGCATCTCGGCATTGTTTTGCCAATTCAGGTGAGAGTTTACTGAAAAACTCCTCTTGATCATCTGTGTATTTCCTCTTGCTTTTATCTTCCTCCAGACCAAATCTGCTCCTCTTCTGACCCATGCTGGCTTTTTTTTTCTTGCTTCAGCATTGGGGCAAAGAAAAGCAATGGTGCTCTGGAGTATTCTCCTTGCAGTCTTGGTTTCTGCACAGGTAGCCAGGTTTGCAGTATGAATTGTCATAAATCTCCAGACATCTTTTACATGCTCCCAACTTGCTTACTGCAGCTTTTCTCTCTGACAGCTTTAGTGCTCAGAACTGTTTGCAAAAATAGAGCTTCCTCTTGTGTTTCCCATCACTACAGGCTTACAAATGATCATTGCTTGACTTGGTTCTGGCATGCCAGCCTGGTTTCTTTCCTGCTTGGTTCCTTCTCCCTCAGTTGCTCAAGCTGCTCATATATGCTCTCCTGCTCTTTGCAAGAGACCATCAAACTGAATATCTCATGCCACAGCATCCCTCTTATCAGCTGCATAGACAAGCCATTCCTTCTTGAGGGTTTCTGGGAGTTTACTTTTAATGGATTTTGTTACAAGAGGATGTTCAATAGCACCTGTGTTTCCAAGGTCACTCAAGTCTTGAAGTGCCTTCTTCGCAGCTTGAATTAATTCCACGATTAAAAGCGGCTAGAGATAATTATTGGGACACTGTAAATAAAAACAGAATGTAATGTTTTGCAAATCTTTTTGCTCAGTCAACAGTCATCTCTCATTTTCCTTGTGGGATTTTCTCATCTTCTGGCCCTTTGTTGCCAAGAAGTCCAGGATCATCAGCACATCCTTTTTGTGTTTGGTTTTCTGTTTCAGACGCAATCAATACATCTATATACTTGATAATGACAGATGATGTTTCTGGAGCTTCTCTGAGGTGATAGCGGAGTGCCATGTAATACACTATAGGGCTGTGTTGAAAACTGAGGTAATCTGGTCCAGGTGTACTGTGTTCCATTCACTGTGAAAGCTTGCCACTTCAGCTAGTGGCACTGACCAAAAGCTATTTGCCATGTCAATCACAGTAAACCACTGATGTTCTGGCTTGAGAACATTGAACAAAGTTGAAATGTCTGCCCCCAATGGCTTGTGTTTCGTCAGTGTGTTGATTTGACAATGCAGTAGTTCACTGTGAGCCTCCGTTTACCCGAGGCTTTCTTCACTGGGAACATGGGACTGTTAGACACACTGAGTCTTCACCAGAATGCCTCTGTTTTCCAATCGTTAAATGATTTCAAAGGAAACTATCCATTGCTGTTTCACTGGTCATCTGCTCGAAGCTGAATTAGTGCCTGCAGGTGCCTGAGAGAAGGGAGGATTCCCCCCCCCCACAAACATGTGCATCAGCATGATTTGTCAATCTATTCTTTTAATGCTGTCCATACAGCGTCGAAGTTTTGTTTGTCTTTACCTATGGCTTCATCCAAGGCTCTTGTGAGTGTGGCTTGCTCATGTGGAATCATTAAGGCATTCAAAATCATTACTCCATCATATGGATGCAGGGTATAAATATAGCTGAGATGATGAAATTTGTACCAGGTTTTCATCCCATCTTCTCTGGGATGTTTCGTCTGTTTACTCCACTTGTCAATATTAGTAAGAGCATGTACCTTATGTTGATGAATCAGTACTATGGCTCTTGTTCTTGACTTTAATGGCCTCAACTGGGTCATTTCTTCACTCTGAGTCATTAGAGCTTTCACTCTCATTCATTGGAGTGGTTTTTTTTTTTTATTAAAGTTTGCTTTTTTCACCTCTAGGGGGTGAGTGCGGTTAGACTGACTTCATCTTGAAGCCAGGCATTACATTGGGCTGTGCATGAGCATTTGGAGCGGAGGGAGTGGCAGAAGCCTTTCTCAGATTTTTCTTCATTCTTTTCAATAATTTCTGTTCTAGCTCATCCACTCTAGACCAATAAAGCTTTGACTCCACATCAGTTTTAGATTCAAGCTGTCACTTTAAATTGGCTAAATTGGTTTTTGACTTAAGCAGCCATTGTTTAAGATTTGCATTTTGCTCAACTTCATATACAGTTCTCTTGCCTCTCTCTCTCTCTCTCTCTCTCTCTCTCTCTCTGTCTGGACAGTTTCATTCATAGCGGACAGATGGTTCTCATAATCTTTGAATCTTCTATCCATTTCAGATTTCATCTGAATCTCCTTGCGCTTTTGAATATGTGACAGTCACCAAAGCTCACTTGAGCTGTTTCTGCTTGTCACAAGTTGCTTTTGTTTTATCATATGCTTTTTTTTTTAGCAACTTCCATGCACCACAATAATTTGTGAGCTATGCCGTGCTTCTGAGCTACCTCTTTTTCCACTTGCATCAATTCTTTGGGTTTGTCAGTAATGTCATGGAATTAATTCGCCACATCAGCCTTGCTGATTGAGCTGTTAGGCTCAACATTAATTTTTTTTTTCTGCCATGGCTCTTTTAATCAATTCACAAAACGCTTTAGACATCTTCACTTGCACACAAGGAACATGGAATAGAACAGGACGTAAACCAGACAAAAGCGTGTAGACATATTTTAAATACTTCTGCAGGAATTCATGTTAAGGCCTTCTTCTGTGCTTCTGAGCTCTTCAGACATACCCAGCTTCCTTCAGAGCATTACACAACTGCCTCGTGTGTAAATATAATCCAATATACGCCTTGGCAATGTCACTTACAAATTCAACACTTCAGTAAACAAACATCTACATTCAACATTACCAAAGCCAGATCCACACAGAATCTTCACCAGGAAGCATTCCACTTAAGATTTTTCCTTTGCATGCAGTATAACCATCCACAAAAACTTGCTCGCAAACTTTATTTTGCCTGATTCCACTTTGCAGGTTATTTTGGATATGCCTGAGGCATTAAATGTTGCACATAAGGAGATAAGGAGGATTGACAGCTTTCCTCCATGAGGCATGTTTTTTTTTTTTTTCTTTTCCCCCCACTGAAAAACACTCACTGGATTTCAGTCATATCCTGCCCACTATGCCAGTCGTTAGACTGTGAACTAAATTTTCTGGTTTCCCCTTCAATAAACATGCAAGCAGGCACAGACTGAGAAGAAAAGTAAAAGGTTTTATTGAAACTTCATGTTGTTCATGCACGTGTGGTCCACTTTCTGAGTGCTAGAGACACTCTTACTTCTCTCACACCTTCCCATAACCAAAAAAACCCCAAACCCTCATTCCCATAACTCCCAAGTTATCACAAAGATAAAGATGTTACTGTGGGCCTATTTGAATATACACGCACTATCCTTCACATACAGAGATCTAAGAAAACCCTCTTAACCATTCTTCAGCTGTTATTTGAAAATAATAAAGTAAGCATAAATTACCTTGACATGAACATCACAACATCCCATGGTTATTTTAGTCCTAGAACAGTATGACCCCAAGTGAACCAGGAAAGATACATTAAACTGAAAAAAATGCAGTTGCTTCATTTTGTGAATTTATTTGTAAATCATGTGATTGCAGAACGCTGCTATAATGAGTGGATTTATTCAGAAGGTCAACCCAATTAAATCAGCCTTGAAGGTAATACACACTCACACATACAGTGGTGCTTGAACGTTTGTGAACCATTTAAAATTTTCTATATTTCTGCATAAATATAAAAAATTTGTCATTTAGGTCAAAATCTGATGTTGACCTAAAACATCAGATTTTCACACAAGTCCTACAAGTAGATAAAAAGAACCCAGTTAAACAAGTGAGACAAAAATATTATACTTGATCATTTATTGAGGAAAATGATCCAATATTACATATTTGTAAGTGGCAAAAGTATGTGAACCTTTTGCTTTCTGTATCTGGTGTGACCCCCTTGTGCAGAGGTAACTGCAACTAAATGTTTCTGGTAATTGTTGATCAATCCTGCACACTGGCTTGGAGGAAATTTAGCCCATTCCTCTGTACAGAACAGCTTCAACTCTGGGATGTTGGTGGGTTTCCTCACATGAACTGCTCGCTTCAGGTCCTTCCACAACAT
>JAODVO010000022.1:29439499-29450550 GCA_025400055.1 Notarius lentiginosus
CAGTATTGCAGAGGGTTTTTTTGTCTGATTTTTGGTTTATCTTTCCTGCTTTTTGTCTTTTTTGTTATTGCCTTTTTATTTCTATTATCTCTGTTGTTGTTCTAATTTTTATATCCCTTTATTTCTTGTTTTACTCTTCTTCTGTCCTCTAACCTCTAAGCAATAAATAAATAAATAGTAGGATGTCAGGTACGAGGTACGCAGATGTAAGTGCAGAAGTATAAATTTAATAATAACAGTGATGGCTATTTACAGTGAACAAACACACACAGGCAAACAGTCCATATCAGCAGGCTAAAACCAAAACATTAAACATGCAAAGGGTCGGGCAAGGTGCAAACACGATATCAGAGGCAAAACGAGCACGAGAAACAGGCACAGGAATTAGGAAACAGGAAATCAGAAACATGGGTAGTAACGCTCGGTAATGCATACTGACGTAGCGTAGTACTTTGCAATGATCATGCATCAGCACAGTCCTTAAATAGGTGCACATATAGCTCCTTAATTAAGTTCAGGTGTGCGTCGTTAATGGCGCACATGCTGGAGTCCGCTCGACGCGCGTGCAGCCCAGGGCACACCACCAGGTGCATGCGCCACAGTGCACAGGACTGACCTAGGGAAGGAAAAGAAGATTTTTGAAAAAGGGTAAATGGTGGCTATTTTCAAGAATCTAAAATATGAAACTTTTTTAAACACTTTTGTTTACCATATGTGTTCCATTTGTTGTTTCATAGTTTTGATGTCTTCAGTATTGTTCTGTAGTGTAGAAAATAGTCAAAATACCACTTTTTTGACTCGTATGGTAAAATACTACAAAATTGTCATGAGCCAGCCAGGAATATCTAGGTCCTGAGCCAGTCTTTTAGTCCACTCCCCAGTTTTCTGAGCCTACCCCTCGCTGCAGCCAGCACACCTGTCTTTCATCAGCTTATCTACTGCTCTATATTATACCGCACAGAGATGCTATCCGTGTGAGATTGTCTTTACCTCATGCTAGGTTATTTTACCTGCCCCCCAGCTTTGCTTTGGATTCTTACTTTGCTGTACACTTTGGGATTACTCTGCCCCCTTTTGGATTACTTTTCACGTTTGGTTTTTGGGATTGCGAGTGCATCTCATCCATCATGGGAGTGCTCTGGACTCATTACTTTTGTTTTGCACTGTGAGCTATTTTCCCGCAGCAGGGTTGTGTTCAGGACTTAGTGACTTTTTTTCCCTGATTTCACGCTCATCTGGGACTTCTACTCTTCCATTTTGGTGCTAGCGCCTGTTCCCCTAATTTTCCATTCTGGATTTTTCGCTAGCTGCTGCTCTCCTCTTCCTGGGCTTCACACTTCAAGGATTAAAGACATTTTCTACTTCACTCCCATGCACGAGTCTGCTTTTAGGTTTAGTCAGCAGCTATGGCCATTTGGCCCATGACACAAAATACTGATGCTGTATAACTCACTAAAGGATTTATTATTTATTGTTGAAATATAGTTTGCACTTTAAAAATCTACCTCTTCCCTTTGTTCATTACACATATTTTGTATTCACTGTCTGTGCACTACTGTCTTTTGTTTTGTTATATTGTACAGCCCTTGTGTTGGTAAAATAAAAAAAAAATGTACTTCACAAGTTCTGTGTGTTTAGAGAATCCTTATAAGTGCACACAATGATTGCACTCTAATCCAGAACAGGTACATGGTAGTTAGTCCTTGTGGCATGCACTCTGCCCTCATAGTGCCAATGCACGTGGATGTGATACAACAGCAACAACAATAATGTTTATATAGTGCTTTACTCACGCCCAATGTTGCTCGACAATTAGATGAAAAAAATAAAAAATCCTGAAATTGTTTTTAAAGAATTACTGCAATTTCCTTGTTCAAATGAATATTATTCTGTTGTCTAATATTTTTTGAAATAAAATAAAAAAAATAAAATAAAATGCATCTGTACAATTCAAATGAAGATGTTGTTAATGTTTTGTCCCATTACAGGCACTGTGTCTCACTGCTGGAAATGAAAAGCTCTTAATCCTGAAAGTCAATTAAACAATGTTCATCTCTTGAAGGAGAAGCAACAATGAATCAGATGATCAAAAGGAATGCTGAGTGATTCATCACATCGGTTTTGGCCTTGACATTTTTTCTTTTGTATTTGTATATCAGTACATTTTTATGACAGCTTTCATGAATCAGACAAAAATTGATTCATGAATCAAATGTCATGCTGGATAAAACCTATATATCTGTATCATGTATTTAGTAAGGAAAAAAAATTCCCCACACTATTATACTAGCAGCAGCATGGATACATGTCACAACAGAAATTAAGATTCGTCAGATCAGGCAACATTTCCCAAATGTCAGCTATCCAGTTTTAATGAGTCCATTCCCACTGTAGCCTCACATTCCTGTTCTTGGCTGACAGAGAGGAGTGGAACCTAATTTGATTGTAGCTCGTGCACCTCATTTAGTTTGCTGTACTGCATGATCAAAGATGCTTTTCTGCTCACCACAGCTGTAAAAAAAATTATCATTACTGTCGACTTTTTTCCATCATTGTGTGTAAACTCAAGAGATGACTGTGTGTGAAAATCCCAGATCAGCCTCTAGAAATTTTCAAACCAGGTCATCTGGCACCAACAACCATACCATCATCACTGAGATCACAGAGATCACACTTTTCACCATTCTGATGCGAATACTAACTGAAGTTCTGATCTGCATCTGCATGATTTTATCCATTGAGCTGCTGCCACATGAATGAGCTTAGCTCTTTTTCCAATTCATACGACAGAAGTAAATAATATGTGGCACTCCAGGAGCTTTGAGAAACCTAATACAAAATCCATGCAAAATATTATTTTACCAAAAAAAAGTGCCAAAACCCCTGAATTTGGATTCAAGGCACTTTACACAGTGTAACAACCACCAAGACAACATCTGACATTACCATTTAATTACATATGCTTGAACAGCATATTAAAACATATAATAATAATAATAATAATAATAATAATAATAATAATAATAATAATAATAATAATAATAATAATAATAGGGCTGTCAATGGATTAAAATATTTAATCATGATTAATCTCATTATTGCCCATAGTTGACTCACAATTAATTGCAACTAATCACACATTTTTATGTTTTAAATGTACCTTGAAGGGATATTTTTCCAAGTTTTTGGGGAGTGAGAGTGGACAAATATATTTGCTTTATGCAAATGTTGTCAGGAATAGCACCGAAAATCCGAGTTCAGTGCAGCCTCCAAACTTGGCTGCTCCAGACTACATTTCCCACAGGCCACAGCACCCTTCATCTGCTGAATACTCGGAAGTGCACCTGTTTCCCATTATCCCAGTAATTATCCCTCTATATAAGCTCACTTGAGTTGCGAAGTATCGTTCTATGGCCTTGTGCCTGATTATACCAAGCCTTGTTTATTGTTTCTGACTCCTGCTGACTTTGACCCAGCTTTCCGTTGTTCATCTGACTTTGTATTCTTGCATGATCTCTGAAATACTGTTTACATATTGACCAACCCTTGCCTAAGCCTGACTACATTTTTAGTTTACCAATTTGGATTTGATTTCCAGTTTGCGACACACCCACTCTCCACTGCGCCTGCATCCATACGTGCCTGCACCCTGACAGGTTACTTGGGCATTATGGATGCAGCAGAGGAGGCAAAGCAGACTGCTCTCAATGTTCAGCAAGCCTCAACACCAGGCATTGCCTGAATGCCTAATTTGCCCGACCAAGATGTTCGGGCAGAAATATTTTACCTAGTTAGGCCCATTCGGGCATACAGTACCTATGGTCGGCTTCTTTAACCACAAAAATTATTTTCGAGCGAGTACTTTACAAAAAACAAGACATATTCACCAGCATCGCCTCCCTTGTAATCACCCTTTTGTTTTTTTTCTTCCTGATTTGTAACGGCAGTTCTGATTGGCTCCCTTCAGGCACACATGCACATTTATGCTTTTCATCACTATGAGTGGTCTGAAGCCAAGTGAAGATGTCCAGTGTCTGTTGCTGTTGTTCAAAGAAAACTACAGCTAAAAAAGCTCTACTACCAGTTTACTTGGATAATCGTAGTCAGAAAGAAGCACAGGATAGATATATGCAGAAATTAGAGTTTATTAGCAGTTATGATCCATAGAAAATTACTCAAAACAACTGGAGTGATGGTGTACAACTGGAGTGGCCTAGCATTAACATTAGCTACATGTTGGAATATTCCTCCTTTTTCCCGAAGAGTCCCGACACGGAAGAACAGTTAAAAAAAACCTTGCAGAACTACCACAAAATTTTAGGGCAAAAGGAAGTTCAAAGGGGGTAAAATGTTTTTGAGGCCATTTGCCCTGCAGGGTAAAAGATGTCAAAAGTTAACGTTGAGGCCTGTTCATGGATGATTGTAAAGAGAACACCAACAGATGTTAAGTGAATTAAACACCAGACTGTCAGAACAGCTGTTGTCTCACAGGCCCTCCTGACACGCCCCTTGTCCTCTCTTAGTGCGGCCACGATGGTGCCTTGACCAGAGAAGTACTCTGGGGAGGTTTCTGAGTTCAAGAGTTTCCTTCTATAGTGTTCGTTATACTTCACGACCCTTACAGGAGCTATAGAGGAGCAGAAAATCCACAGGTCATCAATCTCCTCACACACAAGGCTATGAAGTGGGCTAGCACTGTTTGGGAGCATGGTGGTGAGCACACTTCTTCTTATGATCATTTCATTAAACTTTTTAAGCAAGTATTTGATCATCAACCTGAGGGTGTCAATGTAAGTGAGAGACTACTCACAATCTGCCAGGGGAATAGGAGAGTCGCTGAGTGCACCCTGGAGTTCTGCATGTGAGCGGCTGGAAGTGGGTGGAACGAATCCACTCTGAAGGTGAACTTCTGACAGGGATTACGCCCTGAAGTTCTCACAGAGCTGGTAGTCCACAGTGAACAGCTCACCCTCGACTCCCTTATTGACTTGGCTATCTGACTGGATCATCTGCTTAACAACAGACCCTCATTACAGCACTCTCCAGTCAGTCCACAACCCCCAGAGTCCCCAACTCCTATGGAGAGCTCCCATACTCACTTGCAATGCTCTGAAAGGGACAGGAGGCACAGGGAGGGGTTGTGCTTCTACTGCGGTGAACAAGGCCATCTTCTAGCTCATTGCCCAGTCCATCCACCTAATCCCAGAAGGGAGGGTCTCCCCAGAAGAGAATCCAGTCCCTCCAGCCTGGTGAGTCCTAGTGAGATCCAGGGAGTTCCACATCACACTCACTAAAGCTTCAAGTACTGTTAAAGCTCCCAGATGTGACCCATGTTCTCTCTGCCCTCATAGCCTCAGGGGCAGAAGGCAATTTCGTCAACCTCGAAGTTGTCCAGAGGTACAATCTGCCCACAGAGGAGCTCCAATGAACTGTAAATCTCAAAGCAATTGACAGAGGTCCCATTGGTGAAGGGCTCATCATGACCTGCACTTTACCACTTGAAATCCAGGTTGGAGCCCTTAACATAAAACATCACCTTGTTAGTCACCTGCACATCACAGCATGCCATAGTTTTAGGTATTCCTTTACTTCTGCTCCATGACCCCCTTATCTTCTGGCAACACAGAGAAATTCTACAATGGTCACCCTCTTGCTTCCAGAACTGTTTACAACTCCTGCAAGTCACCTTAGCCTCCACATTCATCGAAAGTCCCTTACCAGAAGGTATCAAACAGATTCCCGCTTGTTATCATGAACTTAAGGAAGTATTCAGTAATGGAAGGGCCAGTGGACTGCCCTTCATCGACTCTATGATTGTGCCACTGATCTTCTCCCAGGCACGACCCTTCCTTTCAATCACATATATCCACTGTCCATCATCGAACAAGCTACCATGGAATAATATGTGCAGGAAGTGCTATAACAGGGGTATATCTGACTATCTACATCCCCAGCCTCAACAAGCTTTGTTTTTGTGGAAAAGAAGGGGGAAGGGTTTCACCCATACACCTCGGAAACAGGAACGGGAGGGGTATTATCACATGCTTTGGAGAAAAACTCAAATTACACCCCGTGGCATTTTTTTTTCTAAAAAACTTACCCAGCCAAGCAAAACTATGACATTGGGAACCAGGAACTTCTTGCCATCAAAGAGTAGCACTCAAAGAGTAGAGACATTGGCTTGAGGGAGCTACACATCCTTTCGTGACCCTCACAGACCATAAAAACCTTGAATAACCGAAAACAGCTCAACGACTGAATCCCCGTCAGGCTAGGTGAGCACTCTTCTTTACCTGGTTCCAGTTCACCATTTCATATTGTCCAGTCTCCAGAAACACAAGGGCCGATGCTCTCTCCAGAATCCACACTATCTCTAGCAACAGTCCAGAGCCCACTCCTATCCTGTCACCTGAATGCTTTGCTCATGCCATTACATGGGAGGTAGACAAGGAGACAACACAAGCCCAGCTTCACAATCCTCCTGAAACCTGTCCTCCTGGTCTCATGTATGTGCCTCCCTGATTCCAAGGTCAACTCATCATCTGGGCTCATGCATCCCCAGCCACAGAACACCCTAGCAGTCAACATACATATCAACTCATTTGAAATAAGTATTGGTGGGATAACATGGTCTTGGAGGTCAATTACTTTGTTTCTTCTTGTTCCACATGTGCCCAAGCCAAGGTACCCTGAGCTCCACCCACTGGAAAGCTCTGCCCACTCCTGATACCCCAAAGACCCTGGTCACATATTGCCATCAAATTTATCACTGACCTGCCCAAGTTTCAGGGCAATACCATCATCCTGGTAGTTTTCAATTGCTTCTCCCAAGCATTAAAGCTAATTCTCCTGCCTGGCCTGCCCACAGACTTTGAGACTGCTGAACTCCTATTCACTCATGTTTTCAGATACTATGGAATCCCAGAGAACACTGTTAGGGACCGGGGTCATCAGTTCATATCTAGAGTTTGGACCAAGTTTGTGGACAAGTTGGGGGTTTCCATAAGCTTAACCTCAGGGTATCCTCAGTCTAATGGCCAAGTAGAACAAGCCAACCAGGAGGTCAGGTGTTTCCTCAAAGTATACTACATAGAAAACCAGAAGGATTGGGTGTAGTAGCTTCCCTGGGTGGAATATGCCTAGAACTCCCTGAAACACTCGGCCACTCAGCTAACACCCTTTCAGTGCATCCTTGGTTTTCACCTACCTCTATTTCTGTGGGAGGACTCACCTACTCAGGTCTTGGCAGTAGATTCCTGGTTTAGGAGGAGTGAACAAGTGTGGGAAGGAGTTCATCAGAGGTTGAAACTGATAGCAGGCAAATATAAGCAAAATGCAGATAAACACAGAGGGGAAGCACCTGAATACTCCCCAGGTAACAGAGTATGGGTGTCTGCAAAGGACCTGTGAGACCCAAACTCATGCTGAAAGCTTCAGGCCCAATACATTGGTCTATTCCAAGTCCACCACAGAATCAATGAAGTGTCATACAAATTAGAGCTCCCACCACACTGCCGGATGTCACCCACATTCCATGTATCATGCCTTAAGCCTGCCATTCAAGGTCCCTTGGCAACAAACACACCCACCAGCAAACCGCCTTCCCCCCGAGAAGCTGAAGGAGATCCAATATACCAGGTGCACAAGATCCTTAACTCCTGACGTAGACAAGGTCAGTTGGAGTATCTGGTGTACTAGGAGGTATATGGCCTGGAGGAACACAGCTGGGTTAAAATCCATGTTCGGAGTAGCCTCCAAACATGGCCACTCCAGACTACATTTCCCAAGTGCCACAGTGCCCTTCATCTCCTGAATACAAGGAAGTGCACCTGTTTCCCATTATCCCAGTAATCACCCCTCTACATAAGCTGAGCAAACACTCACTTCAGTGCGAAGTTTTGTTCTGTGTCCTTGTGCCTGATCATACCAAGCCTTGTTTATTGTTTCTGACTCCTGGTGACTTTGACCCTTCCATTGTTCATTTGACTTTGTATTCTCACCTGACCTCTGAAATACAGTTTGCACATTGACTGACTCTTGCTCAACTCTGACTACATTTTTAGTTTGCCGACTTGGATTTGGTTTCCAGTTTGTGACGCATCTGCTCTCCACTGCACCTGCATTCGTAAGTGCCTGCACCCTGGCAGGTTACTTTGCGCTTAGACACACACCACACACATGGATTGATGGATGCAATCGCAGGAAGCATGTTTACTGAAAACAGGCACAAACAGTTGAAAAATATGAGACAGAGTCAGGGTGGTAAATGTTACAGGCTTGATAATGTGAGACACTAGGTACTGCACTCACACTTCGTAAAGTCCATGTGTTTAGAGAATCCTTATCAGCGTGCACAGTGTGCACTCTAATGTGGAACAGGTGCATGATAATAAGTCCTTGCTATGTGCACTGCACCCTCATAGTACCAATGCACATGAACATGACACAACAACAACAATCAGGTTTATATAGTGCTTTCTTCACATCCAATGTTGCTGTACAATTATGAGAAAAAAATCACTGAAATTGTTTTTGAAGAATTACTGCAATATCCTTGTTCCTTGTTCTAATAAATATTATTCTGTTGTCTCATAATATTTTTGAGAACAATTTCCTCTTAAAATAAAATGCATCTGTGCACTTTAACAATTCAAATGGAAATGCTATGCGTGTTTTGTCCCATTACAGAGACTGTGTCTCACTGCTGGAAGTGAAAATCTCTTAATTCTGAAAGTCAATTAAACAATGTTCATCTCTTGAAGGAGAAGCAACAATGACTCAGAGGACCAAGTGGAATACTGGGTGATTCATGACATTGGTTTTGGCCATGACATTTTTCTTTTGCTTTTGTGGAACAGTACATTTTTAGAACAGTTTCCGTGAATCAGATATACATTAATTCATGAAACAAATGTCCTGCTGGATAAAACCTATACATCTGTTTGTTGTCTTCATATACTGTATGTCTTTTTTAAACTTTGTTACAGGCTGTCATCTTAAGCAAACTTATTTGCATTTGTAAAACACAAAGTGCATTTGTCTTTTAAATAAATGACTTAATCTTTTGGTGAAACAACCAGTGGACAGCTCAGAGTCTAAAAGGGTCAAAGAGATTACATTGTGACTTACTTCGAGTAAGAAAGAAAATATTCCCCACACTACAGTATTATACCAGCAGCAGCAGCAGCCTGGATACATGTCACAACAGAAATTAAGATTCGTCAGATCAGGCAACATTTCCCAAATGTCAGCTATCCAGTTTTAATGAGTCCATTCCCACTGTAGCCTCACATTCCTGTTCTTGGCTGACAGAGAGGAGTGGAACCTAATTTGATTGTAGCTCATGCACCTCATTTGGTTTGCTGTATTGCATGATCAAAGATGTTTTTCTGCTCACCACAGCTGTAAAGAATTATCTTTACTGTAGCCTTTCTGTCAGCTTCCCCCCCCCCCATCATTGTGTGTAAACTCAAGAGATTGCTGTGTGTGAAAATCCCAGATCAGCCTCTAGAAATTTTCAAACCAGCTCATCTGGCACCAACAACCATACCATTATCACTGAGATCACATTTTTCACCATTCTGATGTTTGATGTGAATACTAACTGAAGTTCTTATCTGCATCTGCATGATTTTATCCATTGAGTTACTGCCACATGAATGAGCTTAGTTCTTTTTCCAATTCATCCTACAGAAGCAAATAAGATACGGCACTCCAGGAGCTTTGAGAAACCTAATGCAAAATTTATGTAAAATAATATTTTCCTAAAATAGAGGCCAAAACCCCTGAAATTGGATTCAAGGCACTTTATACAGTGTTACAACCACTGAATATATGAAAATATATATTTAAATAGTAAGAAAAAATATTATTATTATTGTTAATCACTCTGGCTGTCAATCGATTAAAATATTTAATCATGCTTCATCATATTATTGCCCGTAGTTAAATTGCGATTAACTCCGATTAATTACAAATTAATCACACATTTTTATCTGTTTTAAATGTACTTTAAAGGGGTATTTTTCAAGTTTTAAGAGAGTAGGAGTAGACAAATATGCTTGCTTTCTCCAAATATATGTGGCCAGGTCAGGAAGCTAGACACAGCAACAATTATTTATTTTTGTGGGTATTTTATTCCCCCACTGCATTAAAAAATAAAGCTGCATTAACTTTATAATTTTGAGGGTTTAGCACAATTCAGTGTGAACAAATCAATCTTGCATTTTCCTCTAGTTTTGTAACTTAACTTCCAACCTCAAACTATGCAAGCAAATAAAATAAAACTCAGTGATGTGGACTCTGGACAACAGTAGTGGTGATCTTTAAATAAAGAAAATACAAAATACAAAATCCAAATAAATCCATTTGTTCAGCCACACAGCTCATATCGACATTTTCCAGTAAAATGCAATAACTCACTGGTAAATATCCTGTACATTCATGAGCAAAAACTGCATTTATAAACACTTTTACAGAACTCACAAATTTCTCAGAATTAAAAAATTCTCTCACTTTCACTCCAGTGTGCAGCCTGCACGCTCACACACACACACACACACACACAGGTGCACGTGGATCTTAACACGTCTTCTTTTCTCCCCTCTGGACAATCAAAAGCATGTAAAAAAATATACACATTTTATGTAAACAGTCTGAATGCAACAATATAAGTTGATTCTGTACATAAGAGCACTTGATCATGACTTCCGCTGACATCGCTCACTTTTGCTATGTCACTTCCTGATTTCCCAAACGATGGGGGAGGGGCACAGACTGTGCATGCGTTAATCATGCATCAAAAAAATTAGTGGCGTTAAAAGGAATTTGTGTTAACGCGTTATCTTCGACGGCAATAATAATAATAATAATAATGTACTCAGTGCAATATGTATAATGTTCCTACTTACTCAGGTGACATTGAGCATACCTAACAACCTGTGTTTTCACCATGCCATGTAGATGTGTTGCTGATGGGTGCAGCAACATGACAGAAGGTGGATTTACATTGCATTCATGGCCCAAGAATGTTCAAACTGCAAAGATTTGGA
>JAODVO010000022.1:29535755-29549161 GCA_025400055.1 Notarius lentiginosus
AATTTAGAGTCACCAGTTAACCTAACCTGCATGTCTTTGGACTGTGGGGGAAACCGGAGCACCTGGAGGAAACCCACCCGGACACGGGGAGAACATGCAAACTCCACACAGAAAGACCCTCGCCAGCCACGGGGCTCGAACCCGGGCCTTCTTGCTGTGAGGCAACAGCGCTAACCACTACACCACCGTGCCACCCTAATATAAGTCTATGTCAAACAAATTTTAAATAAAAACTATGTTTTGTGAACTTAATACCACATACCGATTTTTTAAAAATAAATAATTATCTGGGTGTCGATAATTGTGGAACGATGTCACGTGATCTGATACACTAAGTAATCGGGAATCAACTCATTTTTTTCCAGTGGAAGTTTGAGTCATTATTCATGCACAATTTATGCATTGAAAGTTTTTTCTACTTTTGTAATGGCCAAAAGATCATTAAGGTGTCGATAATTGTAGCTGCCGCCCTACTTACTCTCCATCCATCATCTGCCTTCATCAATACCTAGTTCGCTGATACCCCTTTCCGACCAACAGGGAATGGGTTCTTGAGGTTCCATTCAGGATTCTTTGAACCTTGGTGCCAGCTAGCAAACCAGCCCACTTTTCCACCGGTTTTCAGTGGAAGGATACATTATGAACAGAGGGTTTTGCACATCAGAAGTAAACAATACTAGCAAGATGTTGGAGTGCATTGATTACCTGCAAATTTTTGATCTGTTACTGCAGATATTTGGTTTTGTTCCATTTCTTCTTAAGTTGTATCCTTTTCCATTACGTTCTCTATTGCTGCACTCTTCTTTCTCTCCAAACTAATGACACGCCCACTGATGTCGCAGTTCACACTGGAAAAACCAGCTGTATTTTGGTTCCAGCTGGGAAACAACTTGTCAGGTTCTGAACCAATTTATTTTTGGTCGAAAAGGTTAAAAATTTATTGTGCGGGTAAGACTGACAAGGATGAGGTGGCGTCGAGCGACTCTGTCCACGTGCAATTACAGTAAGAGAATCTACCATACAGATTGCGCTGAGTATGAAGTGTGCGACAACACTTAATGGAATGAATTTTAAAAATGGTCTCCGTTTAGCTGCAGTTACAGGTCTAAATGTTAGTAGGGATATTTTAACCTCCCTACTGAAATCTATGCATATGCCTGAACATCAACAAGTAAATTAGTAAGTGCCTTTGTGTCACTAACATTAGCTAATTACCTCGTCTCCCCCTGAACACACACATACACAAACATGTATCTAAGGCAATCCCATAATTCCGTTCACTGGATAAATTTTTAAAAAATCTACAAAACAGACACACCCCCACACACACAGCTGGACAGTTTGTGGATTCAAGTCTTTATGACTCTTTCATGAGGAGCACGTGGACAAGATGAGCTGTGTGCGTGTGTTTGTTCTGTGGTATTTCGTGAATTTTGGAAAGAAGAGCGAATGGAAATTTATCTGTGTGTGTATGTCCACTTCCTCACTCAGTTTGGAGGGAGAGATGAGGTTACCCAACTGAGATACAACCCAAACAACTTCACCCCAACAAACAGGACAAACTGATTGGTGATGATTGGCATGAGAATAGCAACAGGGAAGAGGGATGTAAAAGTGGGGAAAAGGCAAGAAATTGGTGAGAACAAAACAACAAAGAAGGAAAATGAAATTGAGGAAGGATCAGAAGGAGAGTGCAAACAAAAAGCAAATAAAGAGAAAGGAAGAGAGAAAAGAAAAAATGGTCAAGAAGGAAAAGGAAAGGAGCTGAAATGAAGTAATAGAAAGGTAATTAAATAACGAAAGAATGGATTGAAAAGAATGGAAAAGAAGTTAAGTTAAAAAAAGAAACTGTCAAAAGACATGCACTGTGTGTGTGCCCTGCCACCATTAGAGGGCAGCATTGTATTCACTGAAGAAACTGTTTGAGGATTAAGACTTACAGTAGTTTTAGGCAGCATGGTGGTGTAGTGGTTAGCACTGTTGTCTCACAGCAAGAAGGTTCTGGGTTCGAGCCCAGTGACCGACGGGGGCCATTCTGTGTGGAGTTTGCATGGGTTTTCTCTGGGTGCTCTGTTTTCCCCCACAGTCCAAAGGCTTGCAGGTTAGGCTAATTGGTGGCTCTAAATTGATCATGGGGTGAATGTGAGTGAAAATGGTTGTTTGTCTCTATGTGTCAGCCCTGCGATGATCTGACGACTTGTCCAGGGTGTACCCTGCCTCTTGCCCATAGTCAGCTGGGATAGGCTCCAGCTTGCCTGCAACCCTGTAGGACAGGGTAAGCGGCTACAGATAATGGATGGATGGATGGATGAAAGTCTCGGCCTGAAGTTCAGCATCAAGAAGACCAAAGTGCTTTTTCAACTGCCCCCAAAGGGAGCTACAGAAGACCCACACCTTGCAATCAGTGGTATAGTCTTGGAAAATGTCACCCACTTTCCTTACCTTGGAAGTAATCTCTCCACAGCTGCAGATACCAATGTTGAAATACATCAGCTAAGCTGTGCTTGTGCTGCCTTTGGACAGTTCAGAGACAGAGTGTTTGAATACAAGGACCTTCGCCCTGAAACCAAAATCCGTGTCTACAAGGCAGTCATAATTCCAATGCTGCTATATGCAAGTGAGACCTGGACAACTTATAGACATCACCTAAACTGCCTGGAAAAATATAATCAACATTGTCTTGGCAAGATTTTGGGTATCAGTTGGCAAGATAAACAGAGAAACCTAAGTATTCTGGAAGAGGCAAACTGTTCAAGTATCAAAACTATGATTATCTGCAACCAGCTGTGCTGGGCAGGACATGCCCTATGGATGCCTAATCATTGTTTGCCTAAGTAGCTTCTGTATTCCCAATTTCAAGATGGCCAAAGAACATAGGGTGGTCATTGCAAGCATTTTAAAAACAATCTTAAATCTAATATCAAGAGATGTGACATTGACATCGACAATTGGGAACATCTGGCCTTAGACCGTCCTGTTTGGAGGCGCCTAGTGGCAGTTTGTACCCAAGACCATGAAGTAAGCCTTGTGCCGAGAAGCAGCTAAGAAGAGGGAGAGAAGGAAGTAACGGCAGAGCAGCAACAGCGCTTTCCTTCCTCCAGGGACCACTACAACCTGTCCACATTGTCACAGGACTTGCAAGTCTAGGATTGGCCTAAGTCATCTGCAGGTCCATAAACAACAGTAGAACCATCCTACTCATTTGAGTGATAGCCAATGATGATGATTGTAACCAGCAGATGTACTGATTAAATTATGGAATTGATCCAAATATGGTCAAGGTCACAGCAAGATCAAATGTCTGACGTTGTTTTTCTTCATGCCTGAAGTATATTTTGATTGCATTTTAGGCATACAAATTAACAAGAAAGAATAGACTTGGTGGTGGGGGAGGCATTCCCATTGTCATTGGTAGTGTTTGACTTGTTTTACTTATACTGTATTGGAAAATGATGACATCCTCTTCTTTGAGAAAGATGTGTGGCAGTCTGCGAAAACCCTTTGGAAGTCGCTATGAATCAGTTCTTGACCTGGACAAAAAGGACAAGAAGTCGTTTTGACCAACAGTTAGTTTTTCTGCCAGTAATACATTTTGATATGTCTATTTTAAGAACACATAAATATATTTTACCAAAACAATGTGGATTAAAAAAAGGCTACTTTCTAGCCTTGGTTTGGCAGTTAGTATGTCTAAAAATGTCTCAAACCTTGCTATTCATGCTAAGTATGATGTTGAGATAGGCCCGGAATGAAATCTTTAAATGCGATTTTTTCACTTTTGGAGGGAACCAGACTTTAAAATACTAGATTTTTTTTCTTTTTCTTTTTATTGAGTTACATTAAAACCCTTATTACAGTTCAGGAAATCTGTTGTTTTGAGAACTGTAAATGCCAAACTTTGACCGTGCAAAACTTTTTTCTCAGTCATGTACTTTAACAAATCAGTACACCGTAGTGGACACAAATGTTTGGACCCTTCTTATGTTCAGTTTAATCTATTATTTTGTTAATCAAACTACGGTATAGGAAAATCAGGACTCTCTTTACTTACCCTTACAGTAAGGGTTATAACAGTCAGCTAGATTTCTACATGGCCACATGGCGTATTGTTCTATTCTAACTGTACTAAGATGTGTAGCTAGTAATCTGATCAGTTCAGACCAAAACATGAAACAAGACAAAACAAACTATGTTTATAATATGCTGTGCCTTGCTATTTAGGCCACTTTTTAGCCTCCATAATGCCCTCATCTTTCTGTCCCTCTCCTTTTACTTTCTTTCCTACCACTTTCCACTTAGAATTTGTTTTTTTTCCTCTCTTCCCACTCGTTCTTGGCCTTGCATAAAACACTCAGTTCCTGGCCCGTTTTCCCTAGTCATCCCTCATTTTTTTTCCACCCCCTTTTTTCCCGTTGCTCGTTTTCTGACCTGCCCGCCAAGACTCGGCTAGAACTCCATACTTTTTTTTTTTTTTCTTCAGAAAACGTCCCACTGTAATTATTGTCAGATGATTTTTGAGGGAGAGGAAGAGATGAATAACAGCAGAGGAGAGTGAGGAGCTAAGGGAAGTGGGGAGAAGTAAAAATAATAAAAGAGGAAGAACATTGGAAAAAGAGAGAAAACATTTTGAGTTGCTGTGACAACTGTGCCGTCATGAAATAAAAGAATAGCCGCGCATTGCACGATGGCTAGACTGCAGGTGTTTTCTGAAAATTTTATGTGGGCTGTATGTGTGCGTGTGTGTGTTTATGTTTTGATGAGAGGGTTTAAAGGTCAGTGTAACTGTTTGAAAGAACACAACAACCATTTGGTCTCCAGGAAGTTTTTGACAGCCCCTGGAACACGCAACAGGAAATTGTGTCTGTATGTGAGACGAACAAGCTGCCATCATTTTCTTTCTTTCAGTGCGAATGGTATCTGTAATATTTAAGATAACATGCAACATTTTGTTCATATACATATTGGTAATATTTTTATCTTCTTTTTCTCATTTGTTTTATCCCAGGGTTCAGAGGCGGTGGAGGACTGTGTGCAAGGGGCGCTCTCCTCCCTATATCCCCCATTTGAGAGCACTGCACCCCCTCTTCTATCCCAGGTCAGTGGTTTTCTCAGGGATTCCATGGTTGTGGAAATCCCAGAAAAGTCTAGTAAAGTAGCAGGAAAAAAAATGTTAAGAAAAAAAAGTGTTGGAAAATGAATGGATTTTTTTTTTTTTTCCTGAGACCCAGTATTATCAACACACTTTAAATTATAGTTAGTTTTGGTATAACATCAAGTTGAACTGCAGGAGTTGGTTAAGTGTACAAATGTACAAGATGGGGTTCCAAGGAATTAATCCAATACTACTGCTATAAATTATGCAGTGTTTTACATTTTACATCTTCTTTTCTTATTCCTGGTAGCATTTTTATGACATCAGTTGTCTGTCTGTCTGTCTGTGTGTTCAGGTTTTTTCTGTCTTGGAGTCCACGTATCAGCATGACAGTTTAAGGTATCTACTGGATTTCTTCATCCCGGCCAAACATCTTCTGCACAGACTCCAGCAGCATGCTTGTGTAAGTATGCACACTCAGCCACCAGCAGTGAAGTGTTTCATTCATATAGCACAGAGGTGCTCAGAGTCAGTTTTAGTGGAAGGAGTCTCCACATGTTTTCCACCACAGGACAGGCCTGAATTTCCCAAAAGCATCGCAGCACAAAGATCATCGTTACATGGTAGAGCGAGCAGCACAATGAATGCTCTCTCTCTCCTAGTTAAGATGCTCTTAGCATGAAGAGGCTTTTGGGAAACCCACTGCAGAGGACTTGCTGGCTTTTCTGTAACGTGTAACAAGCTGCATTTTTTGTCGAAGATAATGTAAAAAAAAAAAGAGTCTGAAGAGGGAATGACTGTTTATAGCTGCATGACATAAGTGATAACAGGAACTATTTTGTCTTGTGGACATTTCGCAATATTAAATGTAACTATATACAGATAACAAAAAGTAGAACAAGTTATTTGTTAATAAAAAACAAATCTATTGATTGACAAATTTCTGTGGTATAAGAGGGATAAAACACTTTGGGGTGTTGTAAGAATATGATCAATAACCATCCGATTTTATTCTTTACTCATACTGTCTCATTCACAAACTCACTTATTCGCTCAGTGAATCCTGATGTGGTTTTCTTGTATGCCGCATATGCTTTCTTCTCTCTGTCTGTACTTTCATGAGGCTATTGAGTACTTGAGTATCACTTTACCTTGCTATTCAGACAGCTATCATTCATCAAAATGTTTGAAACAGTGTGCCTTACTGAAAAACACACATACTGATATACATTCTTACAGTAAACATACACAAATTCTTCCTTGTGTCTTTACACAGACATACACATACACCACTGTTTGATAACGTCTGGGTCTCTCATTCATTTTTACGCCAAAATTCCCTCACACACATTTTCTGTTGGCTCTGTTTTCATTGTCACTATGAGGAACCGACTGGGACGAGAGCTATGAGTCATGACTATAATTCTTACCATGTGTGTATCGGGGGGGGCTTGGCGGCTACTTGTGTGAGAAAGAAGTTAAGAAAGGGAATAGGGAGCAGAGAGAGAGAGACTGATGATAGAGGATTTATTGAGAAACCAGGGGAGGGATAAAGTAACAGAATACTAAGGCACACATTGAGAAAGTGGAAAGTGCGACTGAGGCACTGAGGCAGACAGAGAGTGGAGTAGAGGAAACTTAATAGATGGATTCAAATAAAATGATGAGAGAAGTTGAAAGTTTCCACTGAGTATGTTTTTATATCTCACAAAATGGCTACGAAGGATTGAATTAAAATGTAGATCTAAAGAGAAGAGTGGAGCAGGACAGATGTAGAAAGAGGGAAGAGTAAACGAAAATGGAGCTGTATGTGTTTCATAATATAATTTATAAATAGACAGAACTTAGATTGCTTAGATAATGAGTGAAGAGAAAGATCTTTAACAGGAAACAAGAAGGGAGAAAAGGTGAACGGTGGCTCATGATGTTAATGGTAATGATGCTGAGTGAATTTGGCTTGTGGGTTGGGACACAAGAGCTTGCGTTATTTATTTATTTGTTTATTTGGTTGGTTGGTTGGTTGGTTGGTTGGTTACTTATTTTTGAATGCTGGCTTCTCACTTTGAAAATGTTTCTCCTGGTAAACTGGTTGAAAGCAAATTTACTGGAAAAAAAGCTGGACCAAAGGAGAAAAAAAGCCAAGGAAGCACAAAAAAAGTGTTTAAATCACTAAATGTGTTTATTAAACATGCGTTGATGTTTCTGGTGGCTCTAGAGCCACATTTCTCCTAACTTATATTTCTCAAACATGATTATATCATTTTCCCTGGTGTCAAAATACTGAAATAGTATAGTAAATATGGTATAAATAGTATAGTAATAATAATAGTACAAACAAAAAATAGGAGTTCTTCATAATGGACATTTGGAAGCCAGTTTTGTTATAGCACTGTCTCTTTTTCAGTCTCAATATTTGGGCTGCTTGTTCCTGCACTCGGGTTGGCCCCTGTGTTTGGGCGAGAAGGTGGTGGTCCAGCTTTCTACTCTTGACTGGAGGCTCTTGCGAAGCAATGACTTCTACCTGCAAGTGGTGCCATTCTCCACACGCTGTCCCCGCCTGGCCCTCAAGTGTCTAGCTCTTGGTGGCCGCAATGTCCAGGAGGTCCTGGTTCCTGAATCCCAACACCCTCTGGTGTTTACAGCAGAGTGGCTGCACTGCATCAACAAGGAACGTGGCTGCAAGAGAGAAGGTGAACTTGGTAGCTTGATATTTGTATAGTTACATCAGGTTACAACATGCATACATACTGTACATGCAAGGTTAAACATTTGCTCTCATGATATTTTTTAATATGAATTAATTATTACTTTTCATTTGAATCTAAAACAACTCATCTCCGTCACCTATTTAAACTGAATCAAAAACTGAATTTACTTGAACTTATTACTGTATTCTGTGTACATTAAAGCCGTGAAATTATTTTGAAGTTAATATTCATATTAGAATTACTAATGTTCTCAAACACAGATTGGCCGCAGGCCACAAAATATTTAACAGGCCAATAGGAGGAATGGGGGTGTTGGTGCAGCATATAAAACCACATAAGGTAAAAACAAGCAAACAAACAGCTGATTCTACAACTTGGAAATGGGTAGAAAATACTCTGGAAGTAGAAAAAATTATGCACAGTTCCTTGCTATTCCTGTTCAGTGGACTGCTAGTGCACTTTTCCTGTCTACAGCCACCTAGTGTACAGATATCACTGGTACACTAGTTGAATTTTCTCTCAAGCTATTCATATTTTTAAGTGTTTACCCCTATCTGGTGTATGCACGTGGGCATAAATGGTATTTCCTGTTTACATATGGGTATACATAGTATAAACAGTCACTTTGAGCCCCCATGAACCCTGTATTAATGCAGGATTTTTAAACAGTTGCTGATAAGGGACAGTGAGTTCATGGTTGTGACCATTTGAAGGGGTCCCCTATCTGGTCTGCAACTTGCAACCAAGTAGGCTGTCACGCAGGGATACCAAAGAACAGCCATGAGTGTATGGATAGCTGCAGTTCAGTACTTGCATTTTCCTCTAAGCGATGTTTCTGAATGTGTGGCATCAGTCAATCAGTTACTCAGTCAATTTTATATTGGCAACTATTTGGGAGATGAGACTAAAGGGTTAAAGCATTGTGTTTTGGTTTCTCTTCTTTCAAGAAAGTGAATCATTTGATTAAAAATTTTTAGATGTTAACCACCTCATTTTCTTTTACTTTTTTCAGGTGGAGGTGTTTTAGATACTTGTCTAGTTAGTACTTCTGATGGAGTGGTACGTATTCCATGGGATGAGGTTGTTTACCCAAAATTGCTACACAACCCCACTGACCTGGATCTTGCTTCCACACATCCCCCTGACCTTGACTACCTTTCTCCAAACATGGGGAGTCTAGGATGGTGCTCTTCCTCTGGAGATCCTGACACCTGGTCCTGGGATGAAGAAGACGATCTTCCTCCAGATGGCAATGAGGCTGATCTTGACTCTACTCTGCGGCACCTCAGACAGGCTAGTGATGGATGTGGGGATTATGTGGAGCTCCTGGAACCTCGAGGAGGTCCGGATGGTGGCACTGATTCTAAGCAACGCTACTTGGAGATGCATGGGATCTGCAAGACCAAAACTTTGCCGCTGTGCAGGCGAAGCAAGGCCATTCGAATTCGGCGGGGTAAGGCCTGGGGGTATGCAAAGACCGAGATCAGTGGAAGAACAGGGAGCTTACGTAGGAAGGACAGTAACAGCAGTGGAAAGAATAGTGGAGGTGCGCGCAAGGATTTGGTCAACTCTAGACCCCCACCTAGAGTCATTGATTTGGTCCGAGAGAGACAGCCATCCCCTCAGTGTGTTCAAGACTCAGATGAAGGTGGTGGAGATGCAGTAGTGTTGGATAACCGGGACCTGTATTTAGAGGATCCATCCAAGGAGAGAAGGCCTGGTGTGGGTGAGGAGAGGACGGGAGCTGGAAGCACACTACCCTGGGAAGAACGCCATACAGGAAAGGCCAGGAGTAGTGAGCTGAGCTCTAGAAGTAAATATATCAGTGAAATAGACACTCATACTACAGGAAATGTAGGGGCGGACCAATCGGATCAGGATCAAGGATTCCACTCAGACTGTGTTTTTGAAGATGATAAGTCATTGGCTGAAGGTGAAATGTTGGCTAATGCAACAGCAGGCATGAATATTGTGTCTGATGTTACCAGACATTTGGCTAACAGGTCAAAAGCAAAGCTTAACACGCAACCAGATTCATCTCTAAACATGGAATTAAACTGTTCCTACAATGATCAAAACATAACCAAAAACTCAGGAAACTCCAAAGGACAAAAAGGAAAATGTAATGAACATAGGAAACCAGAAAAAAATCTTTCTCAACCAGGTACTGACAACATTGCTGGTGAAAGGCAAGTTGGGAAATTGGAGGAACGTGTGTGCCCCCGGGGAAAGGATGTCAAAGTGGGAGGATTTCGTGCACCCAGGTATAACATCACCAGAGGTGGGTAGAGTAGGCAAAATATACTTGAGTAAAAGTATACTTGAGTAAAATGACAATATCCTTCATTACCAACCAAAGTATGAGAAAAAGTGTCAAAAATATATATTTGATTTGTTTAAAAGTACTTAATTGACTGAGTTGACATTTTACATTACAGCTCGTACAGTATGAAGTGATACTCTATGAATCCACTTTTTTCTTTTTGAAAAATTAATGGGCTACTGTAAAATTTGATTGTTAAAAAAGTATACATTGATAGCAAAGTTATCAGGATTTTTGTTATAGAACATGCTAAATATAATATAAAATGTAATATATATTTTTAAAAAATACGTTACTAGAAGTAGGTAATACAAACAAAACAAACTTGATCAGCCAAAACATGACAACTCTATTAGAGGTTTAACTTTTCATAGGCTAGTTACTACCCACCTCTGAACATTCCACAAACATGGGTCCCCTACAATGTATTGCATTTCATTATTATTATTATTATTATTATTATTATTATTATTATTATTATTATTATAGTCACATAGGTCTATGCCACTTTTTTCCCCTGTTTTCTAACTTTATGTGTCAGTTGTGTGTCTTTTTTTACTCCAATTTTAAGAAGTACATGTGTATAGCCCAAAGCTGGGCAGTGAGGCCTGGGGTGCTGTTGGCATTCCAGTTCATCCCAAAGGTGTTCAATGGGGTTGAGGTCAGGGCTCTGTGAAGGCCACTTGAGTTCTTCCACTCCAGCCTTGGCAAACCATGTCTTCATGGACCATGCCTTTGTGCACAGGGGCACTGTCTTGCTGGAACATGTTTTGGAAGCTTAGTTCCAGTGAAGGGAAATTTTAATGCTACAAAATACAAAGACATATTATATAATTGTCTGCTTCCAATTTGTGGTAGTAGTTTGGGGAAAACAGACTTTTGTCCATACAGTATATATATATATAGCAGTATAGCATTGTGTAATTCTTGAATAATTTCGTTTTTCATTTGCTTATAGGAGAAGGAGGAAAGCTAAAGGAGGAAAAGGGAAGGGAAAATCTGGTGGCCGTGGCAACCCAAAAAACAAAGAGGATCCCAGTTGCTCAAAGGGTCAGAAGAAAGCAAGCCAGCTAGTTGAAACATCTGATTCAATGGCTAAATTACCTCCCTTCAAAGATTGCCATTCTGATGAGGGTAAAAATACAGTAAAGCAGCTAGTGAATGGTCATGAAGCAGACCCTAAATCTGCTGATGGGACTGGAGGTTTGTCGGAGTCCAATAACTCACAAGGTTGTTGTCATCAATTTGTGCTTGCAGTACATCATATTTTGTCTTTTAATTGGCAGAAAAACAACCAGAAATCTTCCCAGATGGTAAGTCTCAATCAGATACAGCTTCACCCGACCATTCACCAGTAGAGACAGTATCATCAACACCTTCTGATCAGTCAAAGGCACCATCTCCAAAAGCCTCTCCTCTGCTGAGAGATTTGAATGAAGATCTGCTCCAGTCAGGAAAGTTCATAGTCACAGGTAAAATGGACAACATATATAAAATATGATCTAGTTTCCAATCTGCTGTCTTTGATGTTAAACTCCCATCTTTTATTATCTGTGTGAAGGTACTGTGGATAGACTGGGACGTGGGTTGGTTATTACAGAAACACACGTACCTGAGGAGGGTCATCATCTCAATGACATTGTGCAGCTGTTATCCTGTTATTATACAATTACCAGGTAACTTACAATATACAGTACCAGAGAAAGGTTTTGATACCCCTTCCAATTCAATGTTTTTTCATTATTTTTATTAATTAAAAGACACTTCATATCTTGATGGATGTCGTTAATCTTTACTTAGTTGAGCGGTTCTTGACATAATATGGATTACCACAGTTGTGGAATAGGGCTGTTTACTGTATTTTTATTATTTACTATTTACCCTTTGATCTCAAACGCATTAAGAAGGCAAAGAAAATTGCGATAATTAACTTTTGATGAGGCACACCTGTTAATTGAAAAGCATTCCAGGTGACTACCTCATGAAGCTGGTGAAGATAATGCCAATAGTGTGTAAAGCATCATCAAGGTAAACGGTGGGTTCTTTGAAGAGTCTAAAATATCAAACTTGTTTCGTTTAACACTTTTAGTTTACCACATAGTTCCATATGTGTTCCATATGTTATTTCATAGTTTTGATGTCTTCAGTATTGTTCTACAGTGTAGACAATGGTCAGAATACAGAAAAACCTATGAATGAGTAGGTGTGGTCAAACATTTGACTGGTACAGTATGTGGCATTCAAATACCTTTGAAAGGAAAAGGTAAAAATTATTAGTATTTGGATATTAGTATCCACAAATACTAATATCGCTGATGATGAATGAAAGTTAGTGAAGTTATATTTGACATACTCACAATTTTCTTTGGTTACACCATAATACAATGGGAATCCAGTCTGCTGTAAACTCATGACAAATTATAAAAGAAATACAAACATACAACCAAAAAGTCTAATTTACACAATTTTCTTATTTTAACCTACATATAATTGATAAGGTAAAACATGTTTTGTGACCATAGTTGCCACTTTATTTTTGCACTGGAGTTATGAATGTATTGTAACCAACAAGCAAGTCACTCCTAAAATCCTGCCTACACAGTGGAAATATACGGCTCTAACCACAAGCACTCCTTCAGTAATGTCATGCAGACCTGCCAAAATGATTTAGGACACTGTTTGACTTACCATAATGTATACTGCCTGTCCAAAAATTAAAGTCACGATTTGGATTTAAATAAGCAAATACTTAAAAAAGCCTTTGGTTGGATAATAACTGGAGTAATTAATACACTTCAGCTGGCAACAATTCTTTTAACCCTAACTGATGCAGTGAGTAGCTTCTCATTTCTTAAAGGAGATACACAGAACCTTTATTTTTAAATAGATTTCTGAGTGAATAGTATCTCCATCCTTGACTCTTGTATGCTGCATAAATGGGAATAAAATATATATCTATATTTGAGAGTTAAAATCGACTGCAAAGTTGGCATTCGAGCTGCCCCACTGAGCCAGCCAGCCCTAAGTGCGTCACGTCACAGCAGTAACCGGTTTTAAGGCCGAGGCCTTTGACAGCTATAGACCAAAGTCATATAAATAAAAAATTTATGGTGAAAGTAAGAAATACCGTTTCCGACTTGTTCAACTAAGACTGATTTGACTTCATTGATTGTGGGTTGACTCTCATTAAAACAGGATAGGTGTGTTAACTTATGCAACATACATGTACATGCATGCATTTTCACTGATAAAACGTAAAAGGCGAATTAAATAATCAGATGAA
>JAODVO010000022.1:29611395-29623110 GCA_025400055.1 Notarius lentiginosus
CTAATTTCACCTTCAAATTAACTGCTAATCCTAGAGGTTCACATACTTTTTCCACTCACAGATATGTAATATTGGATAATTTCCCTTAATAAATAAATGACCAAGTATAATATTTTCATCTCATTTGTTTAACCGGGTTCTCTTTATCTACTTTTAGGACTTGTGTGAATATCTGATGATGTTGTTGGTCATATTTATGCAGAAATATAGAAAATTCTAAAGGGTTCACAACCTTTCAAGCACCACTGTATAAACCATCAATACTGGCAATTTATTGAGTGTAATACAACTGCCATTTGCACAGATTTACTCTCACAAGCTGTGAGAAGTTGTACTAAGCAGCCGCATGTCTATTCACTGCAAAACACTAAGCTATGTCAAGTAGCAACAGGTAGCAGATCTTTTCAAAACTAGGTCTTATAAATATAGCAAAGTTATAAATGTTTCTGCATAACTAGATTTTGAAAGAAATTACAGAAATAGTGTTTTCAGAGATTAGACTGTATATCTACAATGGCTTCTACTCCTATGGCATTGGCCTTGGGCCCTGGCTTAAAGGTTGAGCGATAAATGAGGCCCATTGTAAGAGCTCCTTTAATGCTTGTTGTCAGATGAAATAAAACCACCAACTATCAAAATAAGAGGTAGGAGTATTAAAAGTAAGCACACGGGCACCCTGAGACAGATTGCATGAAAGGGAGCGGCTGAGGTGCAGAAACTGAGTGGGAGAGAAAAGAAAACCGATGTGTATATTTCAAAGTCACTGCTATGTGCATGTTATGCAAGTGCATCAGAATAAGAGAAAAAGAGTGAGGGGTAAGCAAAGTCTTAAGTTAAGGTCAAGGTTTATTTATTTATTTTTTCCATTTTAAAGGAAATGGATTGTGTTTATGTATAAGCTTGCCCTGTGGATATAGGTGAATCCTGCAAGTCCAAGTCACACACACACACACACACACACACACACACACACACACACACACACACACACACAGAGCCAACAAAATGAACATAGTATAACCCATACCCACAGATTTTGGTACAGGCAGAGACACAGACACACTGAGGCACATCAACATACCCACAAAGACACGCAAGCACACACACCCTTTTCACATAAATTTTCTCAAGGGCATCTGTTACACACTGCATGAATAGCCACTTGTTCATCCTTTAGATATATTACATGGTTACAGAGTGTACAGATTTTACAACAGCGATTCGAATCCTGTAAATTTGTGACCTAATAAGCTTGGAATGCATCCATTTTTATCTTAACATTTCTGGATCTGAATCAACTGTCTATACTTTCTGCTTTCAAGTTGAAGTCAACAAATATGACTATTCACCTGGTAGTATATAGTATAGTATATCGTTTTTAAAATATTATTAATAAACAGAGCCCTATTCATGATTTTAAGGTCACAATAAAGTTTCAATGTTTCTCACAGCTAGAATGGTTTAAGCAGGTTTAATGTCAGTTGTTTTTTTTTTCCCAATGTATGTCTATCTTTTTACATATAAGAATTAAGAAGGGTGACAGTGGACAATTAACTCTGCCATGTTACTGTTGCTTAATTATATCTATTATAGTTGTTATTATAGTCATTATAGTTGTTACACAAGGAAGAACTTCAGTCTGTTCTTTGAAAAGAACATTCAGTAGTATATAATAAGCCTTGATTTGTGTGACTGGCAGTGTCTGGTAAGATATCTATTTGCAAGATTGAGGTCTGGAGGATGTGATGATTAAGTTTAACTCCTTCGAGCAAAACAAAGCCGAGGATGCTCAGTTTACTAGAGATGTAACGCAATGTCATTTTGTGTTTGCCAATAGTGTTGCGTGTATCTTTAGTCGAATGTGAACCTGAAGTGAGCATGGCCTACATACCATCTTAATTTACACTGTACCAAAACCCGAAGAATCTGGAGCTTCATTTATTCATTTATTTTTGCAAGAATCTGGAGCATATCTGGAGATTTTTTTCACATTGCAATGATTGGAGAGTACCCAACATGGATTTCATGATATATGGGTCATGGTTTGAAATATCCAGGCAAAACCATCTCGGGATTCTAGGGAATTTTGCGCAGTATTAGTTTTTTTTTTTTTCTTTCTTTTTTAGTAGTAGTTGACAAAAACTATGTTGTTCCAGTGTAATGTATCATGTGGCCATTCGGACAAGGGTGTTTAGCATGTATGAATCATCTGGTGACTTGCTGCCATATTGTATGTGTGTGTGTTATTTGTGCATGGTGCTTTATCACTCTCCTGCCATCATCTTTCCCCTCCCCCCTCTGTCTAGCACCTTATCACTCCTTCTTTCCAAATTTGCAAAAAAACAACCCTTTATTAGAATGATGACAGGCCTGGTCAAACACAAACATAATCTGTCGTGGTGGAACAATGCATTGGCACAAACAATATTCATATGAAAATAATACCATCAGACCAAAGAGGTTCAGCATCCTCTACTCTAGAGCTGGGAATGCTTCATGCCCCCTTTTTCATGAGAAAATTACCACTCAAATATGGCTCATTCAGATGTGAGTCTCTCCTCTAACCCCCCCTCTCTCCCTTTCTCCGTCTGTCTCGCTCCCTTCTTTCTCTTCTCCCTTCGCCATGTTATGAGGCCCCAATCTACCAGCTGATAGCAGCATTCCCTGGCATAGTGCCAACTGGCAGCAATGCGAGAGAGAGAGAGAGAGAGAATGAAAGAAAATTAGTGAGTAATAGAGGGAGGAGGAGTGAAAGAGAGAGAAAAGGAGAGGGGGATGGGAGTCTATCGAGGTGAAAAGATGGAAAGAAAAGAATGAACAATAATGGTGTATTAAAGAGAAGAAAAGGAGGACAGGAGAGAGTGCTATTGATATTGTAGTGACAGAGACATGACTGAACTAAAATGTCAGCTGGTCATGTTTATCTCATATGCACACAAACCAATCGCATTTACACAATTCCCAATATTCATATACACTCCGTCTGTGCAAAAATAGAAACATGCTGTCATCAACACAGAAAAACACAAACTGTCACAAACTGTGACTCACACATACAGAAACACAGATGCACCCACACATGTTCCTCTATTCAGCAGATTTTTGCCACAATTATCAATGAGCTCAATTTTCTTTCAGCATTTTTTTTCATGCTATGTCTGGACATGTCCTCATACAGAGACGATTTCTTATTCGTGTGTATGTAAAGGAAGGTGTGATTGTGACGTTAAACAATTACCTCTGACTCGGTTGTGGGATTGGGAAGATTATCATTTTTTTTCTTATTTAAACAGCTACATATGTGTGTGTGCAGGAAGGGTGTGTGGGGAAATCAAAACATCTCGCGCCCATCCTGTTTAGGATAGTTTGTGTCCTGCTGTACCCTTAGCTTTTACATACTATTCAGGCATGCATACTCATGCATACAATACTCACAACACACACTAAGATCAATGGTCAATAGTCTACACTATTATGTAGACTATTGACCAAAATGGCAGTACAATAATTTTCTCATAATCAAATCATGATCCCAGTGCAAGTGCATACACAATTGTTTCTGTTTTGTAGGTGGTGTCAGAGACCATTTCGGACTTCCATCCTCTCTCAATTAAGGAAGAAAATGATGGAATCCACACACTACTAGTGAGTACCCATTCTTCTACATAAGAGAAGCATGGACATATTTATACATGTGGGCATGCCACCTTTTTCATACTGTTACTCTCTGTCTGGCACAGAATATGGATTCTCCTAGAGAATGTGTGATTGGCCTCTCCTCTGATGTACCCCTGTCCCCTCCCTCAATGCCCTCACTAGATGACAGTCCTCACACCTTACCCCAAAGCCCTCACTCTGCCCAATCTAGCCCTCTAACTAACCCATATACACAACTGTCACCATTTGCTGATGTCAACCAGCAAGATGAAGAGGAGGATGAGGAGCTGTCAGGTCCACCATCTCCCACTACAGCTGTTGCACTGTTTCCAGAGGAAGAGCAGTTGTGTACTCCCTCTTCAGGGAGTAGTCCTCCAGCTACTCCATCTGCACCACCACCTGGATTTGGAGCACTGGAGCAGGTTCTTTCATCTGGGGACAACGCCACCTGCAACGATGAACTAGACCTGCAGCTTTTCAATAACGAAGGTGCGACTGTCCAAGGAGGTTCTATCAGTGGCCCTGCCCTCAGGTTCCCTTGCCATATTTGTGGGAAAAGGTTCCGCTTTCAAAGCATTCTCTCCCTGCATGCGCGAGCTCATAGTTTGGACAGGGAACGCCAGCCCACTGCCCTGTACAAGACTGCACATTTTAAACCACAGAAAAATCATTTGAATGATACTGTTATCCAAAAACACAGGAAGCTCAATCTGAATTCAATATACAAGTCATTTCACCAGAATCAGAGAGAAGAGACTGTACCAGAGGATCCTTGTCAAACAGTCAGTAGTCCTCAGTTTGAAATTGATGAACCCACACCACTGACTCCACCTCTAACAGAAGAAGTACCAGTCTCTTCAACCTTTTCTCCATTAGGGTCTGCCCTCCTGGAAGATCCAACCCCTTCTGTGGCAGCACTTGCCTTCCGCTGCCATGCATGTAAGGGTAAATTCCGCACAGCCTCTGAGTTAGCTCGTCATGTGCGGATCCTCCATAACCCATACAAATGTACACTGTGCCCCTTCTCAGCCAATGAAGAGGAACACCTTGCTGTTCACCTACAGGAAAGCCACCCGCCTGAAGAACCTGTGCCGCATCCTGTCTTCCCTTCCCGCCCAATCACGTTGCAACCACAAGCACCTTCATCCCAAGCACCTGTTGTTCCAGCCTTCCGTTGTGAGACTTGTGGTCAGCGGTTTACTCAGTCCTGGTTCCTGAAGGGTCATATGCGCAAACACAAGGCCTCTCTTGACCACAAGTGCCAGGTGTGTGGCCGTGGTTTTAAGGAGCCCTGGTTCCTCAAGAACCATATGAAAGTGCACCTCAACAAACTGGGCCTGAAGGCTGGTCTTGGAGATCTGGGACCTTCAGGTTCTGAACATTCCAAAGGTCCTGCTGGGAACCATGCTTTAGGGGCTCTTTATTCTAATGTGCTCCTGGCACACAGTGTGGCAGGTGGAAGTGGAAAGACAGGGAATCGGCCAGAGAGGTCAGAATTCAGTGAAGGATCAAGCAGATCTTCACTATGGGGTTACCTCAGGTTGCCAAATGACAGCAGTGGTGCTAGTTGCATGGAACGCCTTCAGGCAGTGGCGCAGGTCGCAGAGATAGGTAACGGTGGAGATCGAGGAGGAGCAGAGGTGTTGGAAGGACGAGAGCAGGCAGCTATTTGGGAACTGGTTGCACATAGACTGGCAGCAGTGCAGCAGAGCCAACAGCAGCAAAAATCCCAGACACAACACCAATACCCTTCCGCACAGGGCACAGTTGTTGGGGAAACTGAGCAGATGCATGCTTACTTGGGTAGCCTTGGTTTCAAAGAGGACCTGGAAGCCTCTAGGGCCCCTTGGGAGTGTCCTGACTGTGGGAAGCTTTTCCAGAATCTTCAACAGGTAGTGGCTCATGCTCGTGTTCATTCTCAGAGATCCCGGAAATATCGAAGTGTACATGGGAGTGTTAGAAAAGAAGAGGATGCTGTACAAAAAACTGCAAGACTCCAAGCAGGAGAAGGACGAGGTCACAGAAATGAAGGCAGACAAGAATCTCAACAGCTCCAATCAGGAGTTGGGGCACATGGAGGTTTCCATTCTTCTGTAGCACATCTCTCTGGTAAGGATAATCTAGTAAAATATATTTAAAAAGCCAGTTTATTGATTTTATTAAGATGCTTTTGTTTTAGTTGTATGTTGTGAGTTTTGCAAAATCTATTACTCTCTCAGCGATTCTAGCAGTTTGTTCATGATGTTTTTTAACCAAGTACCTAAATTTAATGAGACCCCAAATGCTTTCTGTTGATGCCACTGATATTTCCTTTCCTTTGTGGTCCAAAAATAGTCTTAATATAAGGAAATGGTCTAAAGTCAACAATGAATTTGGTAAATTCTGTTTTACTTTTGTATTTATAACATTAAATATTTTAATTTCTAATCCAGGGGACAATGGTCTGAGAGGAACATCATTTGGACCTTCAAGAGAGAGGGTGCGAGGTACAGGAATGAAGGATTGCCCCTACTGTGGTAAATCTTTCCGTTCTTCCCATCACCTTAAAGTACACTTACGTGTGCACACAGGTAAGGTTGCTACAAGAAATTAAGTCATACATGTAATGCATACACTATACAACAATGTATTCATTCTCTTCTCTGAGGTACCCCTACTGCAGCAGTCACTTAAATATTAATATTTACCAAGAAATTCAGACTGTCGAAAATGACAAAGAGTGCCATCTTCTGTTATTGATTAAAACTGCAAATTCAGTTTTTGTAATGGTTCTTTTGATGCATATTCTCTTTTAGGTGAGAGACCATACAAATGTCCCCACTGTGACTATGCTGGCACTCAATCTGGCTCTCTTAAATATCATCTACAACGGCATCATCGTGAAAGAAATGCCATGGCAAACTCTCCTAGTTCCTCATCTTCAAGCCTCCCTCCCTCACTGACTGGCTCTCCACGAGAGAAACAACATCGACTCTCAACTGCAAACCAGGGCTCATTCCCCACATTCAGACACAGCCAGACCTTGGCCCCTGGATCCACAGAACAGAAAGAGAGTCATCTGAAGTCCAGAGAAGCTCAAAAGGAAAGAAATTTGGAGAGTCAGTATCATTTTCTGTCTGGGATGATGCAGGAACTGTATCCAGGAGGACTAGAAGGGGGATGGAGAGTTGAGACACCTCCTCCAAAAATACCCAAAATATCCAGACGTAAGCCACTTGTTACAAGTCGTATGATGCCAGCTAATGGATATCAGAGCAGCATGAACTCTAGTGCTTCCCAAGAATGTGGACCCCTAGACCTCTCTCGCCGCCCTGTGTCTAATGTAGGTGCAGTGGAACAAGCTGAAGGAGCAGTAAGCAGCTCTGATAGTCCAGCAAGGGGAACAAAAGGAGATGGAGATACTCTAAATCAGTGTGTGTTTTGTCCATTTCGAACCTCTTCTTCTGAGCTGATGGCAATGCATCTTCAAGTCAACCACACCAGCAAGTCCCGCCGTAAAAAGGGGGGCCCCGTAACAAGCGACAACCACTCTTCCAGGCTGACCCTGTATGGAATGAACCATGACCCATTGGCACTGTGGAAGTTCCTCAGTGAAGGGGATGAACTCATGGCCATGGATGACTGGATCAAATACAGGTCAAGGTCTGAAAATGGGGTCAGCTTGGAAGATGGAAACCTAGAGATGGAACCCACAAAACAAGGGCTTAAACTAGGAGATGGCAAACTGGAGAACACAGATGACCATGAAACAAAAGAAATAGAGGATGACCTGGAAAAAAACAGCAACCTTGAAGATAGCTCTCATCAACAGTGCATGCGAAAGGATCTATCAGATATGATGCAGGAGGAGTTGCTTGAGGATGGGGAAAAGCTTGTGAAGAACTAAAGTGCCCCAGAGGAACACAGAGCTAGAATCAAGGATCTATTGGCAAAATTAGACACAGAAAAATAAAATGAGGCTGATCATGTTCTTTCCGACACAAGGACATCATGTCCTAGTTTCATACATAGTCCCAGACTTGCACACAGACAAATGTATATCCAGTATTCTATGCTAGTCTTAGCCTTCAGGAGTCTCGAGGCCTTCTTGACTGCTGTTTCTTTATATTTTTTTTCCTTAATTTTTGTCATTTAAGATAATTGCCAAGTTATAATTCTTTCTACTGTGAGACATTCCCATGTCAAAAGCTTCTGGAAATGGTAATCATTAGAACAGGAAAAGGAAAAAAAAGAGAAAAAAAAGAAACTTTAAACTGTATCATAATGAGATATTTTTTGTACTAATGTAATATCTTGTGTTAAATGAAGAAAAGCCTGGCTTAACTTAAAAGCCAGATGTAGTCTACAATGTCCATTTGCATTTTGTATTTTGGCAACACTTGCACCATTAATGAAATGGATGGCATAATTTCTTACCATACATTTTCCAGGCTGTATGCACAGTATTCTGTGATGACTAAATGGTACTGATGATGGCCATTTTTAACAATAACCAACAGAGCAAATAATATTTTCTCCACATATCCTGTCTGCTAGGTCTGGCAGTCTTCTATTGAACAAGATTTCTTCTACTTCATTCTGTCTCAGTGCCTGGTGCTGTATTTATTTTTCGGGGAATCATATGACACAGGAAATTATATTTCATATATACAGTATACTCCAATTTATGGTTAAAAACTCTAAAGGTAAGATGGTTCTGGAACATTGTGGCAGCAATTTCTGTGACCTGTCTGTTGCGCCCAGAGGAATGGAACATTTGACTTGAAACATGAGAACAGATGGCCAGCTGACAGAGAACAAATTGCAGTGTTTACATCAGAAATACCACTATGATTTTTTTTTTTTTTTGGATGAAACTGGATCATGATCACCGAGGAAACGTTAAGAAGTATTGAGGCCTAGTTTTCATATATGGAATGAAACGTTTCGACAACATTGAGTTCAATTCCAAAAGACTGAGTCTCAATCAGTCGTTCCTACTTTTTCTTTTCTCTCTCATCTGTAAATCACCCAAGAGAGAGACGAGAAAGACATGGGTCCCTAAGCATCAGGGCAAATCCAACAGCAAAATAATAATAATAATAATAATGATAATGATAATAATAACAACAATAATAATAATAATAACTATGACATCTTTAAGATCAATAGTTTTTTAAAGAAACAATAAGAAACATTATGAATAAAATCACTAACACCTTCATAGACATCCCAATAGAAATGTGTAGCTTTTATAAACATAAAAAAGAGGGGAAAATCTTTTTTAAATGTTTATTTTATTTTATTTTATCTTAAGAAGAGTTCATAAAGAATAAAAAATGATATCAATATCAGTAATAATAATGGTTGTGGTAGAATACTGGTTTGGAATGTCTTAAAAACACTGTGCAACTTTCATTGTTTTCCCAAAGTAGATTTTAATTTGCCTTTTGAATATAGACCAAACTTTTTTTTTAATACTTATTGTTTATATTGAGTCACTTTCATTTGAAGTAATACTTCAGATTCAAATCTCTGTTCCTAATTATACTATAAAATTGTCAATCAATGAATCATGAAAAAAATTTGATGAAATCAGCTAATCAACGATTAATTTAATCAGGCATGCAATCAAAAATCTAGTTTTCAGCACTAAAGTGTTGGGACCATAATGTATTTGATAACTTATTTATTAATTATTGCAAAAAGTGTGTCAAGGACATGTCACTTTGTTGTCAGTTTGACTGACTTGAACTATAAGGGACTGACTCCCTGCTTTCTATACTCTTAATGTTTATGGCATTCTCACACATTACTACCCCCAAATCAGATTGTGTGATTGAATGAGCTGTACCTTACTCCTGCCTCTTGTGCAACTGACTGATAGAGATGGGTACTGATTGTTACTGCTGGCCTTACTATGTAAATGTGCATGTGATGTTTTGTGTGTAGAGCACCTTATGAGTTTGGTAGCTCCTGACGTGGTGGTCGTTAAAGATTACGCTCCAAGCCACTGTGCCTTCTGTCCTGCACACTTCCTCAAGTACTTTGTATTCTCACCAAAAGCACCTACAGTAACCCACACCGTATCTTCTTTCCACGTCTACCCGTCTTTTAAATGTGGTCACTTCGAAAGTCCTCTCATTCTGTTTACTTCTCTCTCTCTCTCTCAGCACACAACACTATCAGACATTTTGGCATTATTCTGTGTACTCACTTCAATCAGTTCTGGGTCTTTCTGAACTGCTCCTCTTTTCCAACAAACACCACTGGAAGGTGACATACTGTTTAGCATTGTGGCCTTTTTTTTAGATGTTATTTTAATTTTTGTGATGTTCATTTGCCAATGAGATGAGATCAAGCTCTTCTTATAATAATTAATGTTCATTTGTTTTTTAGTATTACAAAAAAAAGAAAACTGTGTTTGATGTACAGATAGAGTTAGAGATGTGTTTCTAACGAGAGCTCCAACCACAGTGCCAACTCTACATCTCTTTTAATAATCTTACCTGTATGGACTGTCTGGAAACTTAATGTATCGCTCAGGGCAATATGACTGTCAGAGCATAATGTCTTGGCATGTTAAGTTCCAACAATGACTGACTAATAATTAATCTAATAACAAAAGCATGGCTGATGCAATCAGTGAGCATACAACATTCAAAAATGTTGTGCATTCTTGTCTTATTCCTCCTTCCAAATTCATGTCAATCATCAACATTTAAATATTATGATGCCCAAAGTGACATTTAAAATTCCAGAAATCTCATCATTTTATAAGTACTTTCGTGGGGAATTTGCAGTAGAGGAGAGTTGGAGGGAAGGTCTGGGTTTGAGCTCTTAAGTAGTTGACTGCTATTGCAGTGAAGGGGAAACTGGTCTAACATAGTAGTGACTAATATGAAAATGTGGACTGAGAAAAAAAAATAGTAGAGAAGATTCAATAAAATATAAGAAAAATAAGCTAACTCTTTTGGTCTCTATATGTGTGCTTCACTGTAGAATAACTTATTTATTTATTTACCCAAAAGCATACGATACATTTAAATATGAATATAACAACTTCCTTATGATGCATTTCATTTTCAACTGTACAGACAGAGATATTCACGGACAACGAGAAGCAACTTTTAGCTGCCCTGAGACATGGATTTCTATACAAAAGGGTTTGTGGGAGCCATGGTTACCATGGTTACCATTGACCCCTTTTGCCTGAACTTAGCAGGTGAGACATTTAAAAAAAAAAAGGAAAGACAAAGCATAAGATCAAACAGCTGTGCTTTGTGGTAACTGGACTTTGATTTATGCTTACGTGTCTGCAAACTACAAATGAAAATATAATAATGTCCATTGATCATTTGTTGAAATTTGTGGGAAGATTCAGAAATGTTTCAAGTGACTTAGTTTTGAAAGTGATGTATGTGAACTCTGTTACTGTCATTGCAATACTAGTAAAATATCAGCTGGTTAACCTTGTGCACAGTTTTTGAATTTGCCATGATTAACTGCAGAAATGGCAAACAGTCTTGGCTACAGGTGAACAGTACTGTCCTCTAGTGGAAAAGAATCAGACAGAATCATTCAAATCCATATGCTTGTAATATATTTTGCCACCACCAATTATCTTTGAGGGTAAATATTAGTATTTTAATTTCTTCCTTACTAAGGAGCCAAGGAGAAAAGTGACTAAGAAGTAGCTGTGAATGTACTACTACTACTACTACTACTACTACTACTACAGTACTACTACTACAGCTAATAATAATAATGATTATGATAAATATAAAACTATATTTATGTACTGTGTGCACACAAATGCACATACACACATTCTTGTCCTTCTATCTTCATGGGGATTCTCATTGACATCCAGTGGTGCTTGAAAGTTTGTGAACCCTTTAGAATTTTCTATATTTCTGCATAAATATTACCTAAAACAACATCAGATTTTCACACAAGTCCTAAAAGTAGATAAAGAAAACCCAGTTAAACAAATGAGATGAAAATATTATACTTGGTCATTTATTTATTGAGGAAAATGATCCAATATTACATATCTGTGAGTGGCAAAAGTATGTG
>JAODVO010000022.1:29875769-29889633 GCA_025400055.1 Notarius lentiginosus
CTGCTGCGCATGCACAGAATCTTGTCTTTGTCGGCTGGGAAAGAGAGAAGACGAAGCTAATCCAGCGCGACTGCCAGGATTAGCTATGCTGTAATTAAGCACAAAATAAATAAACTAAAAACTGAAACTGAAGACATGCTGAACACCCGAAAGGCAACCAAAACTTCATTATATATTCTTCATGTATAAGAGAAAAACATACCAACGAACATCGAAAAACTGGAAGAGAGACGCATCAGAGATGTAAAACTTCCGGACTAGCGAGTGACTGTGAGAGTTTGTAAACAAACATGGCCGTGAGGTTTGCTTCGTTAAAAGTGGAAGAGTTTGAGAGAATTTTGACTGCCAGGTCGCTCCGTTGTGTGTAGTTGTCGATTTTGATTTTAAAAGTAATTAAGTAAATTACAGAAGGATAATAATAATAATAATAATAATAATAATAATAATAATATTTGGCTTGACTGCACTAGCATTGGCCTTCACCAACACTACACCGTCTGGAAGGTAACTGCACTGCCGTGCTAACAGCACCGAGTTGCGAGTAAGCTAGCGCTGGCCTTCGAGAATGCTGATATGAACAGTGAGTGTATATATAATAATAATAATCATCATCATAATATTGGCTGGCTTTTTTTCATAGTCTATCAGATATATTCCATTCAGCTAGCATGATACTGAGCGAGTCGAAGATGAGTTCAATATCATGCTAGCTGAATGGAATATATCTGATATAACATGAAAAAAAAGCCAGCCAATGTTATTTAATTATGATACATACAGGACACTTTCCATGGAATAAAAACATTTCTTATTTTCCCTCCTAGCGAGTTCCATTCATTTGGTTTGATAGCATGCAATATTGTTCGCATATTGCTTAATCCTACGCGTGTTATATCACTCTACCCAGTGGAGAATGAGCGTTGAAATATGGTTTGATATTGCATGGTTGTCAAGACATGACGTCACACGTCAGAGATGTAAAACTTCCGCGCAAGTGAGTGCCAGGTTTGCTTCGTTAAATACGCTAGATTTTGAGATAATTTTGAAAGAGAAAGACGCATTGAACACCTTAAAGGAATGTATAATAATAATAATAAAAAGAAGAAATGTTTCACAATTGATATGGCAGTACCATCAGATCGAAACACCTCTACAAAAGTCACCAAAAAGCTGTCAAAATATAAAGACCTGGAGATAGAGATAAATCGGATGTGGGGGATGGCAACTGAGACCTTGCTAGCTGTAATAGGAGCCCTCGGGCTTGTGAAAAAGGGTATGGATAAGTACATCACCGAAATTCCTGGAAGAAACAACATTCAGGAAATCCAGAAGATTGTCTTACTAGGATCAGCTCATATCCTGAGGAGAGTGCTTTCCATTTAACTCCAACCCCTCAAGGGACCTCAGGTCCATGGGTTGGACCTGGTCCCTGAGGTAAAATAACAAAACAGAAGAAGGAAAATAATAATAATAATAATAATAATAATAATAATAATGGCTTTTTGTTTCGTGGTCTCTCAGATATATTCCATTCGGCTTCGACTCGTTCAATATCATGCTCGCTGTGGAATATATCTGATAGACCACTCAACGCCAGCCAATATTATTTAAAGTATCTAGCATATTTGGTAATTAAATGTTTTATCCCCTGCAATACACACTTACAGGTTTTGATTCTAACTACGCAGGTGTACACTTCATTCCAGTGGATCAGTTGGTGTCCAAACTTCATATAGTCTCAGCCCCAGACTCTGCCTACAGGCCACCTCACATCTGATATCTTTTTACAATATTTCCAATGTCAGTCAAAAAGCTTTCCTTGCATTCCTTTGAAAGTCCGTGGGTCTTGGCCACGTTTCGTGACAAGTCATATCAGACTATCTGGAGAAGAATAGAGGTCTGACTTGTGAGAATAAGTCTTCATATAAATGAAATTGAATTAGTTGCATCAGGTGTGGTTCCTGTTTTGTTGCAACGACATCAGTTTTTGCCTAGTACTCTTCAAGACTGACAAAAGGTGTTCTCAGATTTTTTTTCTGTCTGTCTAGGCAGATCTAAAGGAGCGCTATGCAGTAGGTGAGCTGCTGGCTGACGTCGCAGGCTGCAGGGCAAGTCGAGTGCTGCTCTTTGTTGAGCAGAGCTACACCGGAGTTCTCACGAAGAGACTAAAGGGCTCTCTTAAACACCTTAACGTGGTACTGCTCAACGGCCTGTCCTGGGTGAACACGGCCCAGTTCTGGGCCTCTCTGCGTCCGTCCCACTGCCTCATCGACCACCTCAGTAAGGTACAGGACAAAGTGAAGTTAAATGGTCAGTTTTTCTGATCACTGGTATGTCATGTATGAAATACACTAATGTTTTTGATTTATGTCCATTACCAGAATGCTGTAATGCCTCATGTGGGTGATGGGATAAGCTTGCTGAACGTGACACTGTCTGGAGCTCCCTGTAACTCCACGCCACCTCTTTCAGAGGCTGAGATGAGGAAGGAGTACATGGGCTGTCAGAACCTGCCCACAGCACTGTGGCACCAGGGCCGTCGAAAGTCTCACAACAGCGAGAGAAACTGACTTATTTTTCCAGTGCAGCCTCATCGAATTCTATACCGGCATCTAATCTCAACTAGAGATGCTAAACATGTCTTTTTCATTACCTTAGTTCTTTACTATGGCTTTCGAGCTTCGGTTGTAACAATAGATTCAGGCAGCTGCTTTAGGATGCTGCTAGATAAGAAAGAATAAAAATATGCGTTTAAATTATTGTTGCTCAAGTACAGGTCAAACTGTCATTAGCTAGATCCAAAATGCATGGACTCTGGTAAAACAGAAATAGGCTGTTGCGGAGGCCACAGGAGTATATACGGTTTACAAGAAAGTGTTTTGTCTGCACTCTGAACCTCAGTCCTCCATCTGCAGGAGAAGATAGCATCCCAGTACTTGGTTCCTCCGGTATTTTGGTCTACCCACTGTGGGGGTTCATCTGGCGGGCAGCTGCGCTCTTGCATCTCTCCACATTCAGATCGTCCTGTCACGGGTCAGCGCTCACGTCACATCCTGGAGATGAACCACAGTGACTATAACAGTCTGCCATTTCAGGACAAATCAAAGCATTGCCATCATTTAGTCATGAGAACTGTTCCTTTGGCAAGCTCTGCCCCGTCCACACTCTCTTTCAAGAGAGTTCTTGTTAACGATTTTTCCCGCAGTCGGACATGCATCAACATTGACCTGTAGGTGACGGAAACAAACTAGAACTGGACATGTAGCTGTTTCACAGGTCTCTGCTGAGATTTAAATACAAGCTTGTCGGTCAAAGTAATCAAGATCAATATAAAAGTTAGGAATAAAAAGAACATCGGACCTTTTTTCACAAAGGCCCCCACAACCAGGTTTGGCATTATAGTTCTTATTAAGCTTATTTGTGTATACAGTATATAATATAACAGTGTTGTGAGATCCAAATCAGTTCTTATATGCCTTCATACCTCATTCCTGTGTACAAACACCCCTTAAACCATGTTCGGTGCATGTTAGCAAAACGTAGTTTAATAGACTATACCCAAGTGTAAAATTCAGCTAAGTCAATAAACTTTTTTTGTATAGACCAGAAATGTGTTTATTCTGTAAAATGTCATGTTGTGCTAAATAAATGAATTGTAATGTCACTTCAGAGGATAATAAATGTCCTCACATCCAGTTGTTCGACTGTAGCTTGTGTGACCTTATGTAAATACTCAAAATAAATTAACTTTTTTACATAACCTGTATTTATTTCAGTGGAGTATCTTTAAAACAATACATTGAGTTTTATTACATCAGCAGCAGTAAAACATGAGTAAACCAGTCTATAAAAACACAGATTTTCTTATAAAATCTATCGTTTACCAATTATGTCCCTTTTCCCCCGTAAAGTACAGTGCCAGTTTGTAAACCTTAATTTCTGCACAAATTTGACCTGAAGTGTGGTCAGCTCAAGTCCTAAAACTTGATAAAGAGAACCCAATTAAAGAAATTATGCAAAAAATTTTTTTTTACAGGTTTTATGTTTACTTACTGAGCAAAATTATCCAATATCAAGTCTTTCTTGGAAAAAGGATGTGAACGTCTAAGAGTACGAGTCCATTTAAGCGGGTAATTGAAGTCAGACTTTTCAATCAAGCAGATGGCAATCAGGCATGAGTTTAGCAGGCCCTCCCATTTTTCCAGAGCATAAACTTTGGTCTTCACTATCAAAGTCTGGTATTCGCCACACAGATTTATGGAAATGTGCCATGCCTCAAGGCCGATTTATACTTCTGTGTCTAATCTACGCCAGAGAGAACGGCGTAGCTGTGCACCCGATGCGCAGCCTGATATGCACCTCTCCATGAATGTAACTACACACTGTGGCGATGGAGACCGCAACAACTGTTTGGTAGCATCACATTTCCTCCTATGCATTTCCAGCTGCTCTTTCTTCTCTGAGAGTATTGGAAATCCACCACCACAATATTGTGTTAATATAATTATTCTAGTGTGAGGCGGCTGTAGAACATTATAAGGACCAGTTTAAATCTTGCGGATTTAAACACAATGGTGTTGTTTTTGTGCCTCATTCCTGAGACCACGGTGGGATTTTCGCTTTTAGATACTCATACTGCTGAATACGGACGTGTTAAAAACATGTTCAGAAAGGCTTTCAGTGAGAATTTACTTGGATTGAGAATTCATGAGGTTTCTCTCTCTCCACCCCTCAAATTTGTTTCAAAACAACATTTTGTCTGTGTTATTCTCTGTTTATTATTCCTACAGTGAACCAGAGCTTGTATTCTACTCCTCTTCCATGTGTAAAAGCACTAAATTCTGGTGTTTCATGCGAAAGCACCTCCTAGAAGAGACGCGTACCTTACGTACGAGTATAAATGCTTCACCGTGCGCAAGCACCGAAGCCGTACCCATGGTGTAGATTCTACACAGAAGTATAAATCGGCCTTCAATCAAAGGAGATTCCTGAGGATAACAGAAAAGAAAAAAAAAAAGTGTTCACCGGGCACAAAAAGGTTACAAAACCATTTCTAAAGAGTGTGGACTCCACCAATCCACTGCGAAGCAGATGGTATCCAAATGGAGGAAATTCAGCACCACTGTTACAGTCCAAAGGAGTTGCCATCCAGGAAAAAGCACTCCAAGGTCATGATATAATATTACAGAAAGTCATAAAGAACCCAAGATGATCATCGAAGGACCTCCAGGCCACTCTTACATTGAGTCACGTCACTGTTCATGAGTCCACCATCAAGCAAACGCTGAACAAAAACATTGTGCATGGAAGGAGAACAAGGAGGTAGCATTAATTATACATATACACCGATCAGCCGTAAAATTAAAAACCCTGAGAGGTGACGTGAATTACACTGATTATGTTGTTACAATGGTACCTGTCAAAGGGGTGGGATATATTAGGTAGCAGAAGAACAGTCAGTTCTCAAAGTCGATGTGCTGGAAGCAGGAAAAATGGGCAAGCATAAGGATCTGAGTGACTTTGCCAAGGGTCAAATTGTGATGGCGAGGTGACTGGGTCTGAGCATCAACAAAATGGCACATTTTCAGAGGTGTTCTGGGTATGCAGTGGTTAGTATCTACCAAAAGTGGTCCAAGGAAGGACAACTGGTGAACCGTCAACGAGGTCATGGGTGTCGAAGGCTCGCTGATTTGCATGAGGCCCATATGGTTCAGTCCCACAGAAGAGCTACTGTAACATAAACTGCTGAAAAGGTTAACGCTGACACCTTTCTGTTTTAGCCAGCATTAACTTCTTCAGTCCAGTTCTTTCTCTCCTTCGCCCAGGTAAGACATTTCTGACGTTGTTGCTGGTTCATGAGTGGCTTGATATTAGCAATGTGACAGTTTTAACCCTTTTCCTGAAGACATCTGTGCGTGGTGGCTCTTGATGCACTGACGCCAGCCTCAGTCCACTCTTTGTGAAGCTCTCCCAAGTTCTTGAATCAACTTTTCTTGACAATCCTCTCAAGGCTGCAGTCATCCCTGTTGCTGGTGCACCTTTTCCAGCCAGCCTTTTCAGCAATGACCTTCTGTGACTTACCCTCCTTGTGGAGGATGTTGATGATCATCTTCTGGACAACTGTTAAGTCAGCAGTCTTCTCCATGTGGTTGCATATACTGAACTAGACCAAGAGATACACAGTATTTATACTGTTTAACTCAAACTCGAAATGAAATATTCTCATATTTTGAGATGTTTTTTTTTTGCACCATAGGCCATAATTACCCAAATTAAAATAGCAAAATGCTTGAAACATTTTAGTTTACATGTAGAATATCTGAAATTAAAATATCTAAAATAGAATATCTAAAATTTCCACTTTCTTAAAAAAACTGATGGAAAATATTGAACTTTTTCACAATATTCTAATTGTTTGGAATGCACTAGTATGCCTTGTGGGATAAATACGTTGTATTCTAACAGTTGACTTTTGTCTCCACAAAGTCTATAGCTAGCTTTTACACTTTGCCAATCACTTGCTTGTCCTCTTGCTCAGCCAATAAGACATTTAAAAGAATTATATACAAGTAGACAAATAGAAGATTATACAGTATCAACTTCTGTATGGATATTGCAGTACCATCAAAGACTGTATGCTGCTACCAAATAATAAACCCTGGGTCACCAGTGATTTGAAGGCCCTCATGAATGAAGAGAAAAGGGCCTTTAAGGTAGGTGACAAAGGGGAAGTGAACTGTGTGCAATGGGAGCTTCAGGTGAAACTCAGAAAAATAATGAGGTCTACAGAAGGAAATTGGAGGATAATCTGCAAAGGGTCATGATCAGAGAGGTATTGAAGTGGATGAAGAAATCTCAGTTTACAAATTCTGCCCAAAGACAGGTGTGTTTGGAAAAGCAAATGAACAAAATAATTTAATTAATAGATTTAATTTAGCTCCCCTTTCACCCGTCATCATCCAGGGTACCTCCACTACACATCATCTCAACTGGCCTACAGCTCCCACATAACCACCCATCCCCCTGGGCAGTCCCTCACCAGTACTTCACTGGTAGTGGTGTTTCATCATCCCAACCACCATACAGAAATGAGAACCCTTCACTGCTCCTCCATCCATTCCTTCCCCCAGTGTGATCATCACAAGTGTCCAGACAAGGAGAGACCTGAAGAGCCACATGGAGAAGGCAATGGGATCTGATGGTGTCAGCTCTAAAGTGATAAAGATGTGCTCTGACCAGGTATGCCGAATGCTACAGAACATACACAACATACGTCTGAGACTGGAAAGGGTCCCAAGGCAGTGGACGGCTATTAGTAGCACAGGTGCTCCTCAGGGGACTATTCTGGCTCCCTTCCTCTTCACTTTTAACACCGCACATTTCAGGTAGAACTCTGAGACATACCAAATGCAAAGGTTCTCAGATGGCATGACTGTGGTGGGATGTATTCAAGCTCCAACCACAAGAGTGTGATCAACAACTGTGTGGAGTGGTGTCAGCCATCTTGGGCAGAATGCAAGAAAAGCAAAAGAGAGTGTGGTGGACTTCAGGATGAAATCCTCTCCAGCCCTAGTCACCATACAGGGTGATGATATTGAGATGCTGCAGACCTACAAATATCTAAGTGTACACCTGGATGATATGCTGGGATAGTTGTGGAAACACTGAACATTTTTTTTTTTTCAGACAGGGGCAAAAAAGGGTCCTTTGGTGTATAGTTAGGTCCTTTGGTGTATACTCAGTGGTGTCAAGTATCATCTTATATGCATCTGTGTGTTAGGGTAGCAGCTTAAATGGTAAAAACACCAACAGACTCAATAGCAATATTGGGAAAGGAGCTTAGTCCTGGGACTCAGTGTAGATGATGGTAGAGAGGAGAATGCTGACCAAACTCTTTGTCATCAGGACAAACCCCAACCAACTACTCCATGCTGAAATTATTCCTCTGTAGTGTCCAATGATTTTAATAAATTAGTTATTTTATATACAGTATAACTCATGTGTGTGTATGTGTGTGCGCTATGTTGCCTACAGTTGTTTTATTTAACTGCCCCTGCCAGCATGGTCTGGAGTAAAATGGGTTCTTGTTTGCATTTGCTATGTTCTTTTGTTCCTATCCTAGTCCTGTCTCTGCCCTGTCATGACATTGCTTGATTACCTAATGTGTTCACCTGTTCTGTGTCTTGATTATTTTTTGTTATTTCTACCCAGTTGTTTCTGTTCAGTGTTGTGATTTTTTGTATTCAGGCATTGTTTTCCAGTCCCTGTTCTAAGTGTAGTACTTCCTAGTTTTGAACCTCACCCTGTTTTCACCATGAAATGAATGTGGATTCTCATAGTTTGTTGCTATTTGCCTGTGTTCTGATCCCTGCAATGGACTTTGACAAGGATTCTTGGATTCACAACCATACGAGGTGAACCACTTTATTTAGGCATGAAGTACATATTTTTGAAGGGATATTATTTTCATTTGTGACACTCCACAGATTCTGATTATCTTTTTGGTTACCTTTGTTTTCTTTCTGAATCCTGTAATAATAACAAAGAAAATAGCACAATATTGCCAAATCTAAGATTAGTTCAGATATACACCATGTGCTTCAAGCCAACTTTAACACATTTTATGTTAATTGTTTTTTTTCTCTGATTTATTTATTTATTTCTCTGTGCTCTGCTCCATCATGGCAGCTAATAAAAGTTTCCCAGAAAGTGAAGTCTCTGGTGCCTTGTAGAGAAAGAACATTCGCAAAGAGCTATCATATAGTAATCATGTTGTGGTTACCATGACAGGCCTGCAATAGCTCAAGGGACTTTCTTTATGGGACTTTTGAACACAACTAATGAGAAGGCAAATCAAATAGATTAGATAATGAAGCTCGAGCCCGGCTGTAACACCAGCAATGAGAGGCAGCAAACACACAGATTATGGCTTGTGGAGGTGCTCAATTACTTTGGGCTCTACTTTAATCTCATAATATAGAATGAAACTCCTAAAGCTTCTTGTTAGCTGAGTAGAAAGTCTGGTAAGAGTTCAAATTAAGAAAGCAAGTAGCAAACCTAAATTGAGAAACTCATTTCCATATTCATAAAACTATTTAAGTCATCTTAAGTTTATCCAGGATAATTGTGGGACTTTTTTTTTTCAAATTGAACAACAAATTATTTTAAGTTGCCAAATAGTCGTGATGAAAGTAATGATGTGTGATGATGATGATTATGGGTTCCATCATATATATATATATATATTCCAAATACTTGGTTTTGGTCAGCAAGAAATATTTTGCTGGTTCTGCATTCAGGTGATGACCCTTGATATATAATATATAGAATATAATACACTCATTTTCTCAAATCTTTGCAAAGATCCATTCTACCAAAGAGAAGTTAAAGTGTTTTTTTGCTGAAACTACTCATGCATGTCTGTTCCAAATTTTCAGTGTGAGAGATGGAAATGCTAGCTTTTTGCAAAGTCATCCGTTTATAAACAGCAGGAGTGGTGTTGCTATGAGCCAGGAGCTCAAATTGGAAGTGAGTTAAATCAATAAGCTCTAAAAACAACAAAATTGATTTGAATCAAAAAGGCAGACATAAATGCATGTGATTTATGGAATTGATTCCTGAAGTAGGTGCAAGATGGTCGAGACAGAAAGAGTTGGAATAAGACAAGTTGGTTGAGTTACAACTTTTATCTTCATAGTTTTCTCTCTATACTGTTGACCAAGTCTATTTGCTAAGGTTACATCAGCTAGCATAGCATGTAAGAGGATATTTCTGCTGTATAACTTTTCACTCGACTATTTTTTTTCAGGCAATGAAACATTCGCTTTAGGCGATATTAACTGGATTCAACATTCATATGTAGTTCTAGTAAAAATGACATTCAATTACTTGGTTACAAAACAATCAAAGACCAGGAAATCAAGGTTATACTGTGAATTTGCTGGTAATCAAGTGAATTATGAGTTGGTTAGAATTCAGCAACTTGAAGACAAACCAGCAAAGTACTTTCTTTCACGGACTGGAATGGACAGGCTCCAATTCATCCTTTATTGTTCATTAAAGCATTCATTGGAATATCTGTCTTCACTTCTCTATCATCACTAAACACTTATCTTGCAAGTTAAGAGGCTTAGTGACAGACTATCTGGTTGAACTTAAAGGTTAGGCAGGACTTTCTGCTGACAAGCTAGCAATGGGAGCTATCACAAGCTACCAGATATCCATCTGGTAAAGATACTACATACATAGACAAGTTCTTCTTAAAACCACTTGGATCTCATTTCAGCCTTGTTAGGGTATGGCATGGAAATGTGAAACGGAACACTGGATGGATTCCACTATTCCACCATATTGGTCATCAACTGAAACGTGAACTGCTAACATCTTGAGCTTCTCTTTGCTGAAACATAATGCCTTCTTGCCTTTTAAGGGCCAATCTAGTCAAACCTTGATATTTATTTTTGACTACATATCCATCTCCCTTGTACTTAATTCTTTTACTTGATTCTTTTGCTTTCTTTCTAACAAATATAATGTAGCCCTTGAACACACCTCTAAAGCAAGCTCTTCCACTTCAAACTGCTTTTTGGCCATGCGGTTGTTCCGAACAGCTTCATGATAGTAGATCACCATGACATCGTACTTCTTCATCACAGCCTTGTAGTTTTTGTTGGACAGCTCATGGACACGATCCTTGCCATCATGCTCAGGGATATCCAGGATCTTTACTCCCCAACACAGAACTCCACAGGTGAGGAGAATGACTCCAAGCCACAAGCTCCACTTCATGTTCTTGACACTTCAGTCAGTAATAAAAATCAAAATAGTTTCCTTATCTTTTTCTTTATTTTTGCTTTGTTCCTAACGGCAGGTCACATAAACAGTTAGGAACAAGGTCCAGTCCATGTGTCTGCCACCCTGAAAAGAGCAGGACTGATAATTCACATGTCTTTTTAAACACACACATATGCACAAATCTTCCTGATGACTCTGGGAGGGGTGAGGATGAGGAGGGGGTAGCCCTGTAGAAAATTTGTTGGACTGAAGTTGGATGTGCATAGGCAACATGATGAAGGTATTAGCAGCACAAAATCAGACCAAGATGTGATTGGACAACCTGAATAGGGAAGGGGTGTGATAAGTCAAAGTAGGTGGGACCAAATCTGAGCACCTGTTTCAACCAGCAGAGGGGTAGTGGGGTAGTGAGATGAACACTGATATGCTCCCTCAAAGAGAGGTAGGTACAGTTGAGCCAGAGAGCAAGGCTATAAGATTCCATTTCCATATTAAGTTTTGATGAGGGCTTCAACCCTCACTAAAAATAAGAGCTTGCTTGGACAGTGAAAATAGGGAAGTCTGTGGCTTTCCTGCCCATGCTTATTATATATTCATTTGGCTCACTCACAAATTAATTTGGCTCTATTCCCATTGTAATACAAAATTTTTTTATGTTGAATTTAAACGATATATACTAATCCAAATCTTAACCATGGAGTGTTTGTGTATGTGAGCTTAAGCCACACATGTATATACAGACTCAGACAGATAGATCAGGTAGTGTCAAATTTACAGAGTGTAACTGGAGACTAGAGTTATTAATAAGTTTGACATATGACCTCTGTTCTTTCATTCTGTTGACTCAAACAGATCATAGCATTGGGAGAGGTCAGGCAGGGAAAGCGGTCGAGCATAGCCAGAGGTGGGCAAAGTAGCCAAAACTTAATTTATTCAATTGAAAGAAGATTAGGGGCTTGGAATAAGGTACTGTATGTGTCTGTGAGCTTAATGTACATGTATTCACATTCTGTATTAAAGATATGATAAAAGCCATAACAGTGGAATACGAGTAGCTCTGATTCCTTACTTTTGCACCATCTATATTTTGACAAATGTCATTTAGAGCTGTGGTTCTCAAAGTGGTGTCCATGAAGCATAGAATAAATCTGTGATTTATTAATTTATTTTATGAAATGTATAAAAAGTACTGGAAATCACAGTCCACACTTATTCAAGTTGCATTTATAATTGAGCTCTTATACTGCAGATATTAGCTTATTTGACTATTTACTTGAATGGGTTTAATTCATAGGTTTATTTAACCTAATAACAATACTATTATCATTAATAACTTAAAAAAGTAGGCCTAAAATATAAATTATATTAACTTTTTAAAAAATGTCAACTTGAATAGTTAATAAAATTAAAATAAAATTGAATCTATACTGAGAGGGCCTGTAAAAAATTTTTACCTTAAGGGCTTCCTTTGCTGGACAAGAGTTTGAGAACCCTTCATTTAGAAGATATTCATAGGCACAGGAAGGTGGGCCAGTTGGTGTGGTGGCTATGCTTCCTAGACATACTGTAGCAGTAGCTTTAAAGAGGCTGTGGCAAACATATATTTTTAAATAATTTATTCATTTAATTCGATGATGAAATGTATAATTTCAACAATACATTGAGCAACGATCAAGGATGTTTACACTACAGCTACAAAAGCAGAGATGCTACCCAAAAATATTAACAAGCAAAAAATCAGATTTTGTTTCGAGTCACATTTAAAAAAAAACTCAAATTCATGACACAATACTAAGGTTATTGAGGACAAGGATAAAAATCCAATCAACAGAGACTACAGCCTCAGTTAATATATGTTTATTCAGCACCTGTAATAGGAGGTAGGCTAACACTGATGGGTATGTTAGTGACACTGCTGCTGTGCAGTTAATGTTTGATTAAGTTACCCACTGTGCCACCATGCCTCTAACTTTTCACAGGCCCAAGGATATTTTTCTCCATTTTACACAGTTTCTCAACTGCCCAATCATCAGAATGTTTGATTAGGAAATACTAGCAAGTCCTCGCAAAAGAGGTGTTAATAATCATAATATTGTTGGGTTGAAATAATGCAGTAAAAGAGTAAATTCATACCCATTTTATCCATGTTTATGGCTAGATTGCAAATCCACACTTCATATGTCTCACCACTTTGAGTACAGTATGATGACAAATCAGCACTAATGGTCATGAAGAAAATACACAGAATTTTTAAAGAAGCGAAACTGAGGCTGATTTCTTTCTAGCCTCAGAGTGATGACACAGAGTGAAATGCCCCTGAAATTTGATTTCAGATTTCAATTTCAGTAGCAGTGACTGAGACAGCATATGTGAAACACAGTTGCAGGTGTAATGAATGTGAATTAGTTAGATTGTTTCTAACTAATTACTTAGATTGTGATCCTTTGTAGATAGTCTGAGCACATATTTTCAAGTAACATACAAATTACATGTTTAACATGTGTAGTATTTGGAGGAAACTCAGTCAGGCTTAATGACTTGAAAAAGACTATTATAAATCTAATTTTATTGAATGCACCTGTCTGTCTTTAGGTGTGTGCATGTATCCGTAATAGTTTTCCCCACAAATAATCCTCTTTATGCCAGCAATGAGATGTCTTCACAGAATGCATTACTCACCCCTACTAGTTCACTGTCAAGCTATTGATAGACAATAGATTTTAATATGATGACCAGCTATCACTGCTTTAAACTATGCATAATGTTACAAGAAATGCTATTTTGCTTATTTAGTTTCATCTTATTCCTAAATGTGTGCAACACCAACATTAAGCAATGCATCATGTGATGAAAGGAAGACTACACTGAAACATTCTCAAAAACAAACATGAAGGAAATATATTTTTGGGGGCAAGTACTGACTTTCAGTCTTCTATTAATGCATTAATTGCATGTTGATACATAAGAGACTATTGCAGAACATGTAGAAAGTGCATACAACCCCAATTCCAAAAAAGTTGGGACAAAGTACAAATTGTAAATAAAAACGGAATGCAATGATGTGGAAGTT
>JAODVO010000022.1:30822430-30834531 GCA_025400055.1 Notarius lentiginosus
TGGATGTTGATAGAAATATATATATATATATATATATATATATATTCCCCCCCCTCCACATATATAGACATACAAGGGTACAAACAGCAGTAATTAGCCAAGGATAGACCTTGCAAGTGCTCACTGTTACCTATTGCTTTCTTGTGTCTCAGGTGAAAATTGCCTATGTAAATTTTGTGAACCACTGCTATGTGGATACAGAGGTGGAAATGAAGGAGATCTACACCAGCAACCACATATGGAACCTGTTTGACAATTTTCTCATAGACATGGCTCGGGTAAGACGAGTCTACAGTCAATGCTGTAATAACCTACATTAGCTGTTGTCATTCCTGATCAGTTTATTATTTTGTTATATTAAATGGTGGCATATTTGAACTGCTATTGAAGGATTTCATTGAGACCTCAGATCATATCTGTTGTCATTAGATGTGTATTAACCGTGAGAAGCGCCTACAAGACCCAGTGCTGGAGAAGTATGTCTTCCTAGTTGTGCTTGATACTATAAATGCCTTCTTCAGCTCACCTTTCTCTGAAAACAGCACCTCTCTGCAGGTGAGCAATTGCAACAGCCAATGCTTTTTTTTTTTACCCTCATGATTTATACTTTTTGCATAATTTGTTGTTTGTATTCACATTTCTAAAGCAAGAGCTAATAGCAATAAAAAGGAATACAAGACATGCATGATGGGTGGTATGAAGAACATTGAAGAACATTTTTTTTATTTATTTGTCACACATACACTCAAACACAGACTTAAGCACAGAGTGAAATTTAACCTCTGCATTTAACCCATCTGAAGTGGTGAACACACACATGCACACACAAGTGAGCAATGAGCATGCACACACACATACCCAGAGCAGTGGGCAGCTATGCTACAGCACCCAGGGAGCAGTTGGGGGTTAGGTGCCCTTTCAAGGGCACTTCAGCCCAACCTCAGGCCATGGCCGCTCCATGTTAACCTAACCACGTGTTTGGACTGTGGGGGAAACCGGAGCACCCGGAGGAAACCCATGCAGACACAGGGAGAACATACAAACTCCACACAGAAAGGCTCCCATCAGCCACTGGGCTCAAACCCAGAACCTTCTTGCTGTGAAGCAACAATGCTAATCACTACAGCACTGTGCCACTCAAGTTGGCTGTATCCAGGATATACCATGACTGACTCACACCATATTAATTTTTTAAATTGTTGACATCATGAGATGCAATGCTTAATCAAGGGTGGAACTATTTTATGTCCCGTGAGACATTCTTGGCCAATCCCTGCATGGGAATTTTTTGATGAGGGATATAACAATAAATATGTCTGTAACACGGCTGTAACAAACCAGATGCTCGCGGATTTTGAACATGATTGAGGCCTTAATGTGAGAAGGGTAATCCGAAGTCAATTTACAAAAGTCAAGCCAGGTCAAAACCAAGAATAGCCAAAACAGTAACATGGGCAAGGCAAATCAGTGTCAAAAAATAGGCAGGCGTTGGAAAACCAGGAATCAAGAGATACAAGCAACCAAAACAAAAGGGCTAGGCAATAGGGAAAAAATGGAAGGCAAAAAAGGTCATACACAGAGAAACAAACCATACAAAAACACTCAGTACTAGGATAGAAGACAATACTGCGCAATGGACAAGACAGACAAAAGGATATAAATACAAACACAGACAAATAGGTACAGGTGATTGAAATTAGAATTCAGGTGATGCGCTTCTACAACGTGGGTCTAGATTGGTTGACTGAGTACATGTGATAGTAATTGATGTGTGAGGGGGATGAGGGGAAATGGAGTCCTGAGGGTTAAGGCAGATGGAGGGTGAGCCTGGAAGCATGACAGTACCCCCCCCCCAGGAGTCCAAGGATGCCAAGGAATGAGGATGACCACGATGACCACCACCCACGCTGCCATGAACACTCCTGATTGAGCTACCAGAACTACTGCGGTGCTGGACAGAGGGCCGTCGCCGTGGACTACCTCTGGAACCATGTCATGCAGACTACCGGGAGGGCTAGACACATGGCACCTGGGATGGCCCCTAAGCTGAGGCGTGGGCTTCTCTGGATGATGCTGATGGAACTCCTCTACCAACCCCGGATCCAGGGCATCTTGTGCAGGAACCCAGCAATGCTCCTCAGGCCCATAGCCCTTCCAGTCCACTAGATACTGCAGAGTCCCTGACTGACTGCATACACCAGAGTGCCTTCCATGTACACCGGAGGTGGGGTCATGAAATTGGGTGTGGCCTCATCCAACGGACCTGAGACAACAGGTTTCAGGAGAGATACATGAAACGAGCTTGAAACACGGTAATGCACAGGCAGATCAACTTCATAAGTAACCTCATTGATTCTCTGAAGAATCTTAAATGGACCAATGTACTTGGGCAATAATTTTCTACTTCCCTCAGGAAACCTGAAGTCCCGGGTCGACAGCCACATTCGGTCCCCAGGAAGGTAGGTAGGTGTGTCATCTGCATTTTTCCCTGCATTGGATAGGCACATACTTCTTTCCCATGGGGCATGGTTCAGGGGCAGGAGTGACAGTTAATTCCTGATCAATTTCTTTGTCTATTTCCCATCTAATGGGGGCGACCATGACTGATGGAGGTAACACATTGTCAACCTCAGTAGAGGACTTGGGGCTGGGATATATATGCGAAAGGGCATCTGCTTTAGTATTACAGGAACTGGGATGATATGTAATGGAAAAATTGAAACGTGAGAAAAATAAGGACCACCGAGCCTGACGGGGGTTGAGCCATTTAGCCGACCATAAATATTCAAGGTTTTTGTGATCTTTTAAAACTAGGAAAGGATGTGTAGCTCCCTCTAGCCAATGGTGCTATTCTTCAAAAGCTAGCTTCATGGCCAGCAATTCTCTATCTCCTATACCATAATTGCATTCAGCAGGGGTTAGTTTATGGGAGTAGAAGGCTATCGGATGTAATATACTGGGATTACCTATGCGCTGGGACAACACAGCTCCAGTGTCTACCTCAGAGGCATCCATTTCTATTATGAAAGGCTGAGTGAGATCGGGATGCTTCAGAACGGGGACTGAGGTGAAAGCTATTTTGAGGGTTTCGAACACCTCCTGTGCCTGAGGGTTCCATGTTAACTTTCTGGTGTTTCCCTTCAACAAGGTGGTAAGAGGGCTGCTATGCTACTTAAATTATGAATGAACCGGCAATAGAAGTTAGCAAGCCCAATAAATTGCTGGAGTTGCTTTATGGAAGTAGGGATGGGCCAGTTAGCTACAGCTTCTATCTTCCTATTATCCATAACAACACCCTCTGGACTGATGACATAACCTAAGAAAGAAGTAGAAGGGAGATTAAATTCACAGTTTTCCCCCTTCACACGTAACCAATTCCCAAGCAGACAAGTAAGGACAGAACGAACATGTTGAATGTGAGTTTCAAGATTGGAGGACTCAATCAGGATATTGTCAATGTAGGCAATAACATAATGACCAAGCATATCCCGAAGGACATAATTTATGAATGCTTGGAACACTGACAGAGCATTACGCAACCCAAAGGGCATGACTAAATACTTGTAGTACCCCGTAGTGGTGAGGGATGCAGTTTTCCAGTCATCACCTTCCTTTATACAGACTAGATTGTATGCACTTCTGAAGTCAAGTTTAGTGAAAATGTATGCTCCAAGAAGTTGTTCTAGAGCTACAGGGACCAAAGGCAAGGGGTAAGAGTAGGGTTTAGTAATTAGATTAAGACCACGATAATCAATGCAAGACCCAAGCCCCCCATCCTTCTTATTTACAAAAAAGAATCCTGCAGCTGCAGGAGATGTAGAAGGATGGATGAAACCCTGTTCTAAAGCGTCCTGAATATACTCTTCCATTGCTTTCTCCTCTGCTTGAGTGAGTGGATAAATTCTGGATTTAGGTGGAATAGCATCATCGATCAACTCAATGGAACTGTCATATTCTCTGTGAGGAGGAAGTTTAGCAGCACTTTTCTTGCTAAACACTTCTAGCAGATCGCTGTATTGGGGGGGGGACGGAGACTGCAACATTAGCATTGGGGCTTTTAATAGTCATTGAAGTTACAGTTACAATGGGGAATGCTAGACAGGTGTTATAACAGTAACTAGACCAAGAAAGTATTTCTTTATCAGACCAAGATATAACTGGATTATGTTTTCTAAGCCAGGGTAAACATAAGATGATAGCATACTCTGAAGACTTTAATACAAAAAAAAACTGATCTCCTCTGAATGTAAAGCACTAACAGTCATATTGATAGGTTTCATGACCCGGTTAACATCTCCCTCTCCAACAGGATCCCCATCGATAGCAGTCAGTCTCAGCAGTGTTTCCAGAGGCTCCACAGGAATCTGAAGTTGCTCCACCAACTCGGCGTAAATAACATTTCCTTCTGCTCTGGAATCAACTAAAGCTGAAAACACAGAGACAGACTGTGGGCAGTTAACTGTCACAGGTAGGAGAATGGACTTTGAGACCAACCCCTTAATGGGTGTACTCACTACATTAGCACATGGAGTAGATTCCATGCACTTTCCCAGGGTTGGCGCCAGAGTTCTGTGTCAACAGATTTGACAGTCATGTAAAACGTGACCGTCAGTTCCGCAATAGAGACACAAACCACTATGGAGATGTTGGTGTCTTTCTTCTGCAGACAGATGAAACGCGTCACACTGCATAGGTTCCGGGGGTTCTGGATCCTCACAAGTCCAGGTCATTTGTAGATTCGAGCAATGAGGAGTTAACGCAGCAGATGGAGCAGTAGGAGATTTACATGGACCTTTCCCATGTTCCAGTTGGTCTAGGCAAATGGCCAATGAAATCAGCTCCTCTAGCGAGAAACCATTATCCTTACAAGCCATTTCAGACAGGATGTCAGAGTTCAGTCCGTTACGAAATGTCACTAATATTGCAGGCTCATTCCAACCACTCCCATCTGCAAGAGTACGAAATTCCAAGGCGTAATTGGAAACTGAGCGATTACCCTGATGCAGTCAGGTGAGTAAATCCCCCTCAGAGTGGCCCTCGTTTGGGTGCTCGAACGCTGCTTTAAATTCTCTAATGAATCGATCATGTGTATTGGATTGGATGGTGGGCCAAACTGCTGTAGCCCAATCTAATGCCTTGCCCGTAAGGCAAGATGTCAAAAAGGAAATACGAGCCTTATCAGAGCTTGGGGGGGAATTTGCAAAAAATATAGAACAAAAACCCTCTATACTGATTAGGCATGCCATCAAATTTATCCGGCTTACTGACAACAAACATACTGGTAACAGCCATAGAGAGAGCAGCTTGGGTGGAAACCACAGGCGAGCCAGAGGAGCTGAATAGTTGGAGTTGGGTAGTGATTTTTCTCATGGTTTCAACAATTTGTGCTAACTGTTTCTGCTGCTCAACTTGCTGTTGCGTGAGGGTATTGATGGACTGAGTCATGGAATAAAAATGCTGGTGATGTTGTCCAACCATCTGTCCTTGGCTGCTAATCACTACCTGTAGCTCAGTGTAATCCATCGTCTGCATGGAGGCACAGTATTCTATAACGCAGCTGTGACAAACCAGACACTCACGGATTTTCAATATAATCAAGGCTTTAATGTGAGAAGAGTAATCAAAAGTCAATGTATAAAAGTCAAGCCAGGTCAAAATTGAGAATAACCAAAACAGTAACATGGGCAAGGCAAATTGGTATCAAAAAACAGGCAGGAGTAGAAAAACCAGGAATCAAGAGATACAGGCAACCAAGGCAAACAGGCAAGGCAATAGGAAAAAAATGGATGGCAAAAAAGGTCACACACAGAGAAACAAACCATACAAGAATGCTCAGTATGCTTACAAGGATAGAAGACAATACTGCGCAATGGACAAGACAGACAAAGGGGTATAAATACAAACACAGACAAATAGGTACAGGTGATTGCAATTAGAATTCAGGTGATGCGCTTCTACGTCGTTCTGGATTGATTGATGGAGTACAGGTGATAGTAACTGGTGTGTGAGTGGTATTATGGGAAATGGAGTCCTGAGGGTTAGTGCAGACAAAGGGTGAGCCCGGAAGCGTGACAGTTCCTATTTGTTTTTCTATGTTAACCTTCCTCCGTCGTGTTGGTAGTGCCTGATCCTTTGACGCAGTAATGAGTCCTTCAGATTCCTTTTTCATGTATCCGTTCCTGAGCCACTTGTAGGTTTTCTTCACATCGTGTTTTTCTGTTAACTTGGGGTACTGCCCATGCAGCTCGGAGGGGAATGAGCAAAAAATATAGAACATTGTAACAAAAACACTCTACACTGATTAGGCGTGCCATCAAATTTATCTGGCTGACTTACAACTTGTGAAGAAAGCCTACAAGTGTCTCAGGAACGGATACATGAAAAAGGAAACTGAAGGACTCATTACTGCGGCAAAGGATCAGGTTTTTGTTACAATGTTCTATATTTTTTGCTAATTCCCCTCCGAGCTGCACTTTCTCTTTCTATTATTTTTCTCTCTTGTCCTTTTGCTTGTCCTTATATTCTTTCTTTGTGTCCTCTTTCATGAGTCCTCTCAGTAACCAGTTGTATCCTTTCTCTTCATCTTTGATGTAATCAGACAGTCCATGTTCTTCTGATCTAATTGTTTCCTCCACTGATTTCAATCCTCTTCCACCTTCATTCCTCACTAAGTACAGCCTGGCCACGCTTGCTCTGGGGTGTAATTGCTCTGCTCATCATTATCTTTTTGGTTTTCCTGTCCATTACTTGTCATTCTTCTTGGTTCCAGTCAATAATTCCTCCAGAATATCTGAGTACAGCAAATGCCAACATGTTTATCCCTTTGATTACATTACCACCATTAAGCTTAGATTTCAGTTGTAATTTGACTCTTCTTTTGTATTCCTTTGTTACCAATTCCTTCATCTCTTTCATTTTGATGTCATTAGCTTCTAGTACTCCTAGGTATTTATAGCCATTGTCTCCAAGGTCTTTCATCATCTGTCCATCAGGTAACACTATTCCAACATCCTCCACCTTTTTTCTTCTTTTTATAACTAGTGTTGCACATTTCGTCAGCCCAAATCGCATTCTAATGCCCTTTGTGTATATCCTAACTATCTGCACGAGGGATTCAAGATCATCTTTACTCTTTCCATATAGTTTCAAGTCATCCATGTATAGTAAGTGGTTGATCTTACCACACTGATTTCTTGTCAGATTGTATCCTTGCTTAGCTTCCCTTAGTAACACAGACAGCGGGATCAGGCAGATGATGAATAGCAGGGTCGAAAGTGAGTCTCCTTGGAATATACCTCGCTGTATATCCACAGTGGCTAATTGTTGGCCTGCAGACTCCAAAGTTGTCTTCCATTTTCCCATACAAGCTCTCAGCAGTTTCATAACCCTTTCTGCAACACCAGCCATTCTCATAATTTCCATAATCCATGAATGTGGTACTGTCATATGCTCTCTGGTAGTCTATCCATCCCGTGGCAAGATTAGTTTTCTGTTGCTTACAGTCTTTCAGTATCACTTTCTCTAGCATCAAGTGGTCTTTGGTTCCTCTGTATCCTCTTCTACATCCTTTCTACTCTTCTCCTATAAGATCACTGGTCTCCAGGTGTAAGTATATTTCTTCAGATATCATTGATGTCAGTAATTTCCATACTATAGGTAGGCAGGTGATGGGTCTATAGTTTCCTGGCACTGCTCCCTTTGCTGGGTCTTTTTGGATCAATATCGTCCTCCCTGATGTCATCCAGTCTGGTGTGTACGCAGTCTCCAGGCATTCATTCAGATATTGTACCAGCTTGCTGTGAAGGTTGGTCAGGTGTTTGATCTAGAACCCTTGTACAGCATCAGGGCCTGGTGCTTTCCAGTTTGGTAGTTTCATTAGCACTTTCCTCAGTTTCTGGTTTGTTATCGTTAATTCTTCTTGCTTCTCAGTTCTTGTCAATTTCTGCTTGTAAAATCAGACCAGGTGGGTGGAGCACAGAAGCACGGCAGGCTAGAATTGAGTTCTCAAAAACCACTTTATTTTTAGCTTTTCAGCTTTGCAACCATTCACTCTCCCAGGCACCCACGCACGCACACAAGTGTTCTGGTTGGGGGAGAGCTCTCTTCCTCTGCTCTCCCTCTCCTCTTATAGGGTGCAGTCACTGGGGAAGACACACAAACACAGGTTAACTCACATCAGGTGCAGTGATTCTACCACTTACCTTCCCTGACTCCGCCCTCCATTCACAGACCGACGCTTGACCACGACCATGCTGCCACAATGATGTTTTTGTACATGGTAGCATTAAGATTTTCCTTCACTGGAACCAGTGTTGTAGTCGAGTCATTAAACCTCAAGTCCGAGTCCAGTCTTGAATCCCCAGTGTTCAAGTCGGAGTGAAGTCCAAGTCATTACAGAAAATTTCAAGTCGAGTCCACAATTGATCTGAGTCGAGTCTGAGAACAAGACTCCAACTGCACCATTTGACGGTGGCTGTCGCTGCCTTTATCTGAAACCGTTTACAGCACGCGCTGTCCGGAATGTGCCCGAGAATCTATCTGATGCATGCACCAAGGCACGCAGGTGTGACACTCTTGCACAAAATTTGTACAAAAATTAATGTAGAAATAAATATCTTATGCCAGATTATTATGGCAAAAAATAAAGAAAAAATCCGAGTCCTCATCTCCAATTTACGAGTCCGAATGCAATTCATGCACAAGTCCAAGTCAAGTCACGAGTCCTTTAAATTAGGGCACAAGTCAGATTTGAGTCCTGGACTCAAGTACTACAAGCCTGACTGGAACTAAGAGAGCCAAATGTGTTCCAACACAACAGTGCCCCTGTGCACAAAACAAGCTTCATGAAGATCTGATTTGTCAGGGTTGGTGAGGAAGAACTTGAGTGTCTTGCACAGAACCCTGACTGAACTCAACCCCACTGAACTCTTCTGGGATGAACTGGAACACCGAGTGCATTCCAGACCTCCTCTCCCAACATCACTAGTGGTCTTGTGGCTGAATGATCACAAATCCCTACAGCCACACCCCAAAATCTCATGGAAAGCCTTCCCAGAAGAGTGGAGGTTATTATAACAGTAAAGAGAGACTAAATCTGGAATGAGACCTTCAACAGACATGTGATGGTCAGGTGTCCACATACTTTTGGCCATATAGTGTATACTTGGACAGTGTTGCCAGATACTGCTGACGTTTTCCAACCCAAAATATGTTCAAAACCCGCCAAAATGCACTTAAAACCGCCCAATCTGGCAACACCGCTCACGCAATCAATGTGAATATCGCGAGAGTTCGAGTTATGATGTTCCACGCCCATGTTTATGCAGGGGGGCTGATAGAAGTGGCGAGACATTTTACTTTTTCTTTCACAACTTGAATGCGTTGAAACAAAGAATTATGACAAACTAACGCCGCTTACACTAAAATATCGAGGGAAATTTGTAATAACTTTACGGTCAGCAATTTTGACGTGGAAATTCTCGATCGGTCAGGTTACCGGAAACACACTTCTTTTTTTTTTTTGGCCTTACTATTTTGTGAGTCAAGTCAAGACAGCATTTGGTATCCCGACGGTGATGACCACTTTTCATATAAAGATGTTCTCTCGTTCAGAACTACGCCATATTTCTGTCCTATCCGGGAGCATCGTGAAAGCTGTTAAAGCCTCGCAAACCAGATTTCCTCATTTCAACTATAGTCATGAACACAAAACCAGTAAAGCAGGATGCTGAAATGGATTTTGCTGGATGATATTTCTCCTGACTGTAAAAATTCCCTTGAGAAGCTAGCTAGGTTGTCTACCCGAACAGAGCCAGTTATTTCGTTTCGTCTTTATTCGTCAGGCCATGAGCAGAGATTTCACTGTTTTTTTTTTCTTCCACCCTTTACACTGTCATTACAATTTAGTCAGGAAATAAAAGGCTGTCAAAATTTTCCATTGACAAACTTGACGACTCGCGGTGTTAAACCTGACAATACGGAAGCACTCGTAGCTAACGCGTGTCTTGCATTTTGCTCTGAAGGACGGCAAAAAGTTCATCAGCAGCTGCCCGTGCTGGCTGATGACGACAGCGCTCAGTACGTGTAAAAAGCCACATGAATTCCGATCCGACCGTTCTCAAAATCATATCACATGGCCACGAATTGGATATGTAACCGATCTAGGATCACGTGTGAACGTGACTCAAATCTGATTGGAAAACATCAGATCCGTCTCACATTTAAAAAAAAAAAAAAGATTTGAGTCAGGTCATTTAAGCCTGGTAATGTGAAACTATCCTAAATGGTGAAAGGGCACTTTCGAGGCACGGTGTGTGCTAAACCGTCCAGTAACGCAGCACCGCCAATACAATCTCACACACCTTTACAGGGCGCCATTTCTTTCATCCTAAATTGAACAGCTAGCATTGATATTATAATCCATACATAGAATTGCACTCAACTCGGGCTAATTATATGATCAATCAAGGTTCCTATATCAGTGAATCTCCTCGTGTGTAAATTTACCCTCAGGAGCTTTTGTAAGATACAAACGTCTTTCTGAACTAACTCGATTTTGACGTACACATTTCTTGTGTAAAATAGTCCGGTGAACAATTTTACATACTCAAAAGATATCAAAAACCTTCAGTGCAAGTGACCTTCGGCCCCAAAAAAATCCGCCCCAGAAGATGGTGACGCGTCTCGTCCTTCCACTGTACTGAAAGCAGGAGGGCAGAGCTGGACGGCTTATTTCCCCCTCGTTCGAATATGTAGAAGAAATCTCTCAGCGCTTACTTGACTCATGAGAAGCATCTGGCTGTCAGCCAGGCCACACAACACCCTGACCTGAAGCAGGTGAGAGAGGGAAAAGAGCAGGAAGCATGGATGAATGGAGAAAGAGACCGACAGACAGAGCGAAGGATAGGACCGCTCATATCTGCATGTACTTTGTTCCATCTTGCTGTATCCTGCGGACCCCTGTGCGCATGTCCACGCGTGCGTGTGGGAGCATGCCAAACATAGCAGAGCATGTACACACAAAACCTTAAGATGATGTCAGAAGCAACGTGATCATACATGAATAAACAGTGCGCCTCCCTCAAAAGATAACCCTGCTTCAGATCCGAGTCCGAGCATTCTCTCCAAAACGCACACCCCTGTGAAACTCAAATCCGCTCAGACAAGAGATAAGCTCGGTAATCGATAGCCCTACAGTGCGCTGCATCACTCTGAAAAGCAAGACAAAACGATGAGGACAGAGGAGTAAAAAAAAATGCAAAGAAGGTTCAACACCGAGGTAAAACAACCAAGACACATTAACGAGTGAGAATTTACATTAGTCTCTTTAAAATTCAAAACGAGGTGCCCAAGGTAATGAAGGGGTTCAGAATTATTATGCAGCGTTTTACACGGACGTCTTTTTACATCAACACGTACATATACAATTAGCGGGTGTTTAATTTCCCTCATTTCTCAGCACGTCACCAGCCCTCATTATTTCTTCCTGTTTAAAAATTCACAAAGCATTGTATTATTCTCAGGTGAGGAACGGTTTAATAAACAGTTCCTCAAGCCATCAGCTGCACAGGCCAGCCTTCAGAAACAACTCGCTCTGAACCGACTTGGACTGCACACACACACACACACACACACACACAGGTCACACGAAGTTCATACAAACAAAGCAGACTGCTGAGAAGTGACACTGCACTCGAAGCACATGTTAAAATCTGATTCGAAAAGCCTGCGGAGATCTTGCGAGATTAAACTGGTGGGGGACATTGTGGACATCATCTCCGTGACATTCTAGAGTGGCATTTACATGCACACCCTGATTACGTTAGCCTTCTGCTGAGTAAGATAATGAAAAGATTCTGTTTGAAGCTATTAGAGAGGACTAGGAATTAATAATGCACAACTCTGTTTAAAGGCCAGCCATATGGCAACATTAAAACAGTGGCCACGACGGATCCTCCTGTACATGGTCGCATATGCATCTACTCTTCCAGAAATAACATGGCTGAAATCCGAAAACCAGGTCTCCTGAGTAGCGCCGCAGAAAATCATGCAGCCTTTTGAATCCGGATAAATTCCGCAGACGTCAGTAAGAGCCCAAGAAA
>JAODVO010000022.1:33057532-33067558 GCA_025400055.1 Notarius lentiginosus
CTATCTATCTATCTATCTATCTATCTATCTATCTATCTATCTATCTATCTATCTATCTATCTATCTATCTATCACATATTGGCCTCAATTTGTGAAAAGCAATTATCCCCATGCCCTGTCCACACACACATATGGATAATTTTGAAAATATGGTTTTTACCCCGAATTTTAAAAATATCTCTATCCACAAGAAGACACAAAAATGACTTGAAAATTCTCATATGAGCACGCCAGTCAATGGGCATCCATGCTACCTGTATACGTGTGGACGGTGCCTCAGAGGCAGCAGAGGGCTCTTTAAATTCCAAACTGCTTCTTTATTATTTAATTGATCCACTCACAAGGAAAGGACTCCAGCAGACAGAGGACACCAGGGTTATGACTACTAGCTGCACCATCATCTCCACATCTAGTGAATGCGCAGATGAACTAGATGATCCGCATCTCCTGGAGGTGGTCGGTTTTGCTCCTTGGTTGTTAATCCTGGCCTGCAGCAACGTCAACCCACTCACAACATTACACAGTAGAGAGACTATTAGAGCTGCTAGGCCCAGGCTTGAGAAGGCCAATGCCAGGCCGGCATCAGCACTCGAAAGAGCACCGTGTACCGGAAGGAAACACCAGGTACCGGGGAACTGAGGTTCATAGGTACCTACATTGAGCAAAGGGAGTGCTGCAAAGCTAAAGGCCATGGTGATGAGCAGGAGGATACTGAGGCGAACATGGGCTGTGGTGGCCAAAGCAGAGTGCTGGAGAGGCTGTGTGATGCCCATGCACCGTTCCACGGCCATAGCACTACCCAAGAGGAGCGGAGTCAAGCCAAAGAAGACCATGCAGGCACCAAAAATTTTGCAGAAAACCTGAGGGGGTTCGCCTGCCTCCCTGCTTGATGCTCGTTGCCTCCTGACTCTTCCAAGATGCAGGTGCAAGGCAAAAGCGCCAGCAACTAAATGACCGGCCAGGTCGCTCAGAAGCAGAGCGAATGCTAGCAGCAGAAAAGGTGTCTTTCCTCGATGGTGGAAGCGTGTGTAGGATGCGGAGATGATGACCAGGCCAATTAGGTTGGAGAGGACCCCAAAGGTCATGGTGAAGTAGGACATCCCAAAGTTTGGTGGGTTGAGAGGAGATGGTGACGTGGAGTTTGGATCATGCTGGCAGAAGAACGATAGGTTAAAGTCTTGACACATGGCAGGAATGGAGGACGTAAAGACAAAGTCCATGATGAGACAATCAGCAGAGCGTTGGAAGCCAGCTTGTCAGATGTGCACCATCTGGAAAAAGAAGAGAAAATTAAAAGTTGTATGTAGGTTTTTTGAACACAGACAGTGACATGGGTCATTGCATGCATCATTTCATTACCTCTTAATGGTAGACTGCCTTTCAGATTTTTCAATTTTAGGTCATAAAAAGAATTTTTCCTGAAACCCAGTTATTTTTGTTTAGTGGACCGAAAGCTACTGAATTCGAATCACAGACTTCCAATTTTATTAGTATTTTTTAAATAGAACAATTAATGAATTTAATCCCACATGGCCTTAAATTCCCCACTATTTTTTCCTGCTTCACCATGACCCAATTCAAGATACTACATCATGCATCATCACATGGTGGGCTTTCCCTGTTCATGAAAGGCATTGTTGGATACAAATTTGAAGCAGGAGAGAAAAATGGAGGATGTGAATGAAATGTGAAAGACCGACTACAGTTACGGAAAGTGAGAAGAAAAGATGTTGCGAAGGAAAGGAAACACAGGACCAAACGAATAAATATCGGCGGTCAGCGAGCACCTCGGTGTGATCAGCTGTTTGTTTAGTGACAGAATGATGGAACTGTCAGTGCACGGTCAAGGGAAACCTGCAGATGGCAGTAATGCAACACTGGATGCCAGCTGCCGTAAAACCCAAAAGAAGAAGAAAAAAGGTCAACCTGCACATGCGCACACGGACTTCCTCTGTCTGCTTAATTGCGCGAAGTGAGCGATTTCGTGCACATTATTTGCTCGGGAATCCCCTCAAATTAAATAACTTCACAGCCACAGAATGGCCTGATATTTTATGAGATATTACAGAAATAAACACACATCACAATGACCAAATTTCAGAGGGAACTAAATTTCACCGATTTTATGAAATCAAAAGACTGACTAGCTTTAAAGGTTTGAGCAAAGGTTCATAAACCTGTCATTACATCGTTATAGGTTTAAAAAAAAAAAAGTGTCATAACTTTGCCAACAAAAGTTAGTGTGTTAACACAGAATTTACATCAAAATTGACCAAGGCAATCTGATACATCTTGTATCGTGTTTGTCAGCTGTCATGAATGGCTTATACAGCACCGTCCATAATTATTGGCATCCCTTGTAAAGATTACTTCTGCCATGACCATCTCAGTCCCCTGACCTGAACCCCATTAAAAAACTGTGGGCTGAGCTGAAAACTAGCGAGCACAAGAGAGGGCCTCAGACCCTGGATGATCTGGTGAGATTGTGTAAAGAGGAATAGTCTCAGATGCCTTACTCTGTATCTCCAACCTTATAAAATGTTAGAGGAGAAGACTCAGTCCTGTTTTACTGGCAAAGGGAAGTTGTACAAAGTATTAAATGTAGGGGTGCCAAAAATTGTGCATGTGTTCTTGTTGAAAATAATTATTTCTTGATGAGGGATTTGTTTTCCTCTGAATAAGTATATTTTAATTCAATTTCTCCTTTTTTCAGTATGAGATGAAGCAACTTCACCAAAAGGTGGATTTGTTTTCGAATCCTTTTTACTAATCTTTACAAGGGGTGCCAGTAATTCTGGAAAGCACTGTATGTTTGTGTCAAGTAGCCTCCGAAGGAATGTCTTAGCAGATATTTTATGGCTCAAATGATCACTTTCTTAGAAGGGTGCCTACATTGGGCCTTCAAAACATTCATATTACAGAAAGCATTTGCATTTAAAACTATTCTGAAGCACACTTTCATTCCATAAACAATACTGATGGATGAAGTCCATATGAAAGCCAAATTAATAATTTTAATGCCCTCAAATTAAATTTGTCATAAATCTGCATTTATAACACACTTATGAAGCATATTATGATGCATACCTTCTGTGTATGACTTTCTCAAGGCCATGAATCATGAAATGTGCATTTATGTAAAACTTGCATGAAAAATCTTGATCTCCTGACCCATCATGATTGATTAATTAATTCTTTCTCGTTCACCTCTGAAGTCACCTCACACGTTTTAGTGTAAGCCTTACATAATTTCTCTCACCTTGCTTTCTGAAAGTTTTATGCAATGCTCATGAATGCATTATAAAACCGCTATGCAGGTACCCTTCAAATACAGTATCACCATATATTTTATATTTAATTGCATATCTTTTCATAACAGGGTTATAACCATGCATTAGATATAGTACGAGTACTCATTAGTTTGTGCTACATAGTCAACCATGCAGTTCTCTAGCGATTTGACTGAGATCCTCCTTAGCAAACGTTTGTTTTCGCATGCATTTAAAATATAGCTGCAAAATCTCCTGATGCTTTTCAGCCAGATGTAAGATTATGATGCAAAAACCTGAAACCCAAACCAAGCTTCGAATCTCTGCTGGAGTCTACTCTGAACATCCTAGTTTCTGCTGGTGTATGAGTTTCGCTCAGCAATGCTTCAAACAGTTGGCCATGACTGTGCTTTTATTCAGCCAACATGAATTCTTGAAGGACATGCAAAAATGCATACTATGGTAAACTCAGTATATAAAAGGCTAATTGGTGGTGGAGGAAATGTTCTTGCTTCTCATGAGGTGCGACTTGTTAATGACTGGGGTGTTTGTACGTAAATTTCACAATACTTTTACATATCGTAAATTTATAAATGAGTAGCAGAAGCTCAAAATTCTTCTTCACGCCCATCTTGAGGTACTATATGCTAATGACAGTCGTGCACAAATACTGTAGTTTTACGAATCATCAATTAATAATCAAGTAGAAGAAGCAAGTATAAGTTTTTTTCTCCACCCAATCAGCTTTCTAGTTACGCCCAATGTTGTAGTCGAGTCATTAAACCTCAAGTCCAGTCTCGAGTCCCCAGTGTTCAAGTCCGAGTCAAATCCAAGTCATAAAGAAAAAAATTCGAGTCGAGTCCACTATTGATCCGAGTCGAGTCCAACACTCCAACCGCACCATTTGATGGTGGCTGTTTTAACATTAGTTTGTTCCTGAGCATGCCATATGAACAGGTGAATGTGCATTCTCTTTGTCAGGGAGTTTGAAGTATTCTGTCCGAGATGGTTGGGAGACGGATGTAAGTGCAGAAGGTGTGTTTATTAATACATGTGAAGACAGGTAAACAATTCAGAATGGCAGGCAAAATCGTAAAACAGTGAAACAGGCAATAGGTCGAGTGAGGTACTGTACAAACAGGCTATCGTTGATCGTCAGAATCAAAGACGAGAAACAGGAAATCAGGGATCAGGAAACCAAACAAGTAAATAAGGCTCAGTAATGTGTTAGCAATGCAACTCAATACTTTGCAACGTAAGTATGTTTTCACGGTTTTTATATTGGCGCACTGATTGCGCCTTAATCCTGTGCAGGTGTGGGTCGTTTACGGCGCGTGCAAGAGTCCACTTGGCACACACGCTGTCCGGAGCGAGCTCGAGAGTTTATCTGATGCATGTGCCAAGGCGCGCAGGTGTGACACTCTTACATGAAATTAGTACAAAATTAATATAGATATAAATATCTTATGCCAAATTATTACGGCATGTTACAAAAAAAAAAAACAATTAGTCCTCGTCTCCATTTTCCAAGTCCTAATGCAGTTAATGCATGAGTCCAAGTCTGAGTCATCAGTGCTCAAGTCCAAGTCGAGTCATGAGTCCTTAAAATTAGGGCACGAGTCGGACTCAAGTACTACAAGCCTGGTTACGCCCACCAAATTGTTACAGTACTGAGAGGATTTACCATTAATCGATACCCGTAATCACCATATGTTGACAACATAACCATTTATTTGTAAACGTTGTGTGAAATTTTGTAATTGTAACATGGACATAAACATGTAGCTGTATGATGGGGATTGACTTTAAACCTAGGTTACAGTAACAGTTTTCAGGGTTTACAGATCTGATTCTGGATTTATGATTCCTCAAATTATTGTCTTAGAGATGTCAAGCGGTTGAGCGACAAGGAAAATAAATGTGGAATTTGTTGCGTATGGAAGCGAGCACTAACCTTCCTGTTCCCCTTTTTCAGCTGGATCTCTCGCACAGGTGGCTGGCAGCTGGCTGACGTGCCCCTTGTTAACGATTCACATGTTCTAACGATGGAGGCCAGGCCACAAACAAGCTGTGCCAACATCATCAAAATGTCACCAGCATTGTGGTGGCTCTCTCTGAGCACAGGCCTAATTGCCATACAATGTTTACCACCTGGATCCTAAAGCTCTTGCCTCAAGCTCACAACAGAGCAGAATCCATAATCAAAAGTCATTTCTGTGCTAAAACTCTGATAACACATGGAGTACATTTGTGTACATTGTGATTTTATGTTCGCCACCATTCTTGATTTGTGTTCAACAGAAGATGGCAAGTTCTCCCTTTAGCATTATGAGTTTCTGAAAACGACCATTATATTCATGACTGTTCCTGTATATTTATTAGTATTACGCTTCTCCATGGACAATTTACATAACACCTGTATAAAGGAACTTGAAACAATGCATTTCCATGCTTAAGGCAAACCCCTTCGCCTCAACTTGAGCTCCCTATAGACTCTCTCACTCTCATAGCAGACATAAAAATGTGTTGCCCTGTTTCCAAGGGAAGTACGGATGTCGAAATCAAAATTGTATGAATGAAAATAGAAACACTGGGAGAAAAAAAAAAGCACAAGAAAGCTCAACAGGAGTTTCTCTAAAGTGCAGCTGTTGAAGGCTCATCAAGATATCTCGCAAATAAGGACGATATTCGAACAAAACCTGTTATTATGCATATGTTGTGTCTCTGTCTCCAATTTACAGTGGATTATTGCTGTTTTCATGTTTTGTCCATGAATATTAGGGCAGGCAGGAAAGTTAAGTATAGTCCAGACATTTCCCGAAGCTTGTTTTTTGTTGTGTTGAATCACAATAGAAATTGGAACTTGAGCTGCAGATCGCTGTAGATTGCGTGACTGACGATACAGCAAGTTAATATTTTTTTTCCATTCAAGTTTAATTGGAAGGTGTAAGAACAAACATGTAATTAGCTTCAACACAAGGATTTATTTACCAAAGATTAGGCTTAGAAGTCTGATGGAAAAGGGGGAAAAAAAGCATTCCCAAAGAACGAGTGAAAAAATACAGAAAATGCAAATACATTGGCATATTTCAACTGCTTCTAGCCAAGCAGCCACCATTTGATCCAACTGTGCTGATTTCTTCGCAGCAGATGCCATATTAAACCCTGGAGCACTCAACACTTCTTCCGGCCAGCACTATTAGGGTAATTAAACGCAAAATGCTATCTGGCTGCAAATCCTGCACAAACCAGGCCTTTGGCACTCGCATGAGAAATGCATCCATAGAAAAAAAAATTACCAAAAACACAAAAATGCTTCTATTGACCAACATTCTTTCCTCAGTTTGGAGCCAAATCAAGGTCACAAACTTAATCAAATAAAGCTGTTTCCATAAACTGGGAAATGGTTCTTCTACATTCAATTGAATTGCATTGAAGACTTCAAAGGAACACAATCTAGATTAAATCTCAATCTCTCTCTCTCTCTCTCTCTGATTTCCTTTTTTTGCCATATTAGTTGAAATTGGAAGGGGAAGATATAAATTTCATAACACTTCCTATGATGGTTATATTTATGATGAACTATGGATAAAGTTAACATATTATAATTAATTCACAAGAATACAGTGTTATAATTGCTTGTGCAAAATGCATTACCAATTCCTTTTATTATGCATTATATATTGTTAGCATGTTGCATGATATGCACATATAACACATTAGAAGATAAATGCCTTTTCATAGTGCAGTCTGACAGTATAAGATTTTTTAATTATACCAGAGCAATTATCATAAAATCTTTCAGAAATTCTACAACTGTACAATGTGCTACAAAGGTACAAAATACCTAAAAATTCTACAACATCTAACATACTGCATAACTTTACAACTTACAAAATACTACAAAACTTAACAGCAATCCTATAAAACTTTACAACATCCAAGATACTGCATAACTATGATTTACAGCACACTACAAAACTTAAGTGTACTATAAAACTTTACAACATTCAACACACTGCAGAAATCTACAACTTACAACATACTGCAAAAATTAACAGCATACTACAAAACTTTACAACATCCAACATACTGCATAACTATGATTTACAACACACTACAAAACTTTACAATGTCCAACATACTGCATAACTTAACAACTTGCAACATACTCCAAAATTTAACATCATACCTCAAAACTTTACAACATTCCTTGCACTCTCTAGTGAAAGGAATTTCTACTTCAAGCTAGAGTTTATAAGGCTGGATATCACCAACATAAACTCTGACAAACATTTTTTTTTTATTATTCCAATAGGTACCAGCTGACAGACAAATTTTCAGAACTTGAGCGTCAAAATAATTGACAGCACTTCAGTGACATAAAGTTGTTATGGCTTCTTTTGTATATTATGATAACTGCAGCTGTAGTTCAGTGTCATTCTGGTATGCCACAACGTAGCCATAATATGGCATAGCTCGCAAGAGATGCTAACAACTAAATCGAGTTGGCACTTCCAAAATGTAATCTACAGTGTCTCCTGAACTTACCACTTGATAGGAAAAATGTCATGAACTCGCTTTTGCAAGTCTCCAGTGTCAGTCCATAAAGTGTCATGAGGCATCCTATGTCACTTGACTTGGTATTATTTACATCAACATCAAAGTTTTTATCAGTGTTGGCCCTGTGTAGAATAAACCTTTATAAATATTTGTCACAAAAGGCTTATGCAGAGAGTAAAATTCAAAGAAATGTAATTAGTTGTGTCAGTGAACAGTCATTTTAAGGAGAGTGGGCTGTGACAGCTGTACTCTAGAGAAACTTCCACTGCCTTGAGCCTCACCAAATCAAAGATTATGGAAACACTGCAGGGTAGATGAGTACCCAAGTTCTAAGCACTGTTTAATGCAGCTTCTTCCTTTCCCCCATTTCTTCTTTCCTTCTCTTTCTCTGGGGATATCTCTCTTCCTCTTTCTCTCTCACTCTTTCTCTGATGGGCCGTGCCCAATAACAGGTGACCATATCAGTGGATGGCATTTTGACCACCACTGGTTACACACAGGAGGACTATACCATGTTGGGCTCAGACGATTTCTTCTACATCGGTGGGAGTCCTAACACTGCTGACCTTCCAGGATCACCAGTCAGCAACAACTTCATGGGATGCCTTAAAGATGTAAGTGCATCAATGGAGACTTTGTTTCTCAATTGGATTTGTAAAGTGAAAAATCCAAACTATTGTCTTGAACGATTCCTTGGACCGGTTATATGGCACGTGTGGTCTGATGTTTCTGCTTGTTCTCCACTTACAACCTTTAGTTCCTACCAACGTTCGTTCCATTTACTGTTTGATGCTCAGACTTACAGCCATGTTTTTTTTTTTTCTTAGCCTGTTTTATATGACCTCTTGGTAAAAGTCTATACAGTCTGCACTTAGCATGTAAGGTTGGGGGAAACCATGGCCAAATGGTTAGAAAAACAGCTTTGGGACCAAAAGGTTGCTGGCTCAATTCCCTGAACCAGCAGGAGTGGCTCAAGAGCCCTTGAGCAAGGTGCCTAACCTCCAACTGCTCTGGCAAGAGTGGTGGTGTACCTTGTGTCTGATTATCCAGAGAAAAACTGATGATGTGATTATCAGTTTGGGCAAGAACCTGCCCCTAACTAACTAGCATGTAAATTTAAATAAATTGTAAACAAAAATGATATGTATAGATCATATAGTGGGCTGTTGACTATATATTTTGACTCCTACCATTTTTGATTGAAACTACTAAACAAAAAAACAAACAAGCAAACAAAAAAAGTGACACAAATTACAATTGACATAAGCTGCTTGTTTCTTGCTAGTATGACCCTGAATTAATTAGTTGTTTTTTTTTTTTTGGCAATTTGCTAGTGTATTATTTTACACATCTTTCTTAAGGTGTGCTGATGGGTCACTCGGTTCTAAATACTGTTCCCTCTTTTTATTTTCAATCATTCAGATTGTGTGTGTGTGTGTGTGTGTGTGTGTGTTTGCTTGTGTTTTAATTTAAACCTAATTCCAGTTTAGATGCTAAGCTAGATTCACCATCTTGACACGCAAATTAAAAATTGATTTCTTCGATTGGCTCTGGCACTGCGTACTTGTATGTGTCGCCTTGCCTGTGCCCACACAAATATGCTCCCAGCCAAAATGAAGTCGGCTTTCAGAAGCACACTACATTTAATTAATCAGAAATGTGGCATCAAAGCAGATAGCTTGGTTTTACATATTTTGAACAGTTTAAGAGCTTTGGTGGTTAGAGTGACACAAAAGTAGAGCCAACTGTAGCACGAGAAGTCATGTATGTTTTGTCAGGAGTGATTTGTGAATGGCTCTCATTATTTCTTAGAATTGATAGTTCTTGATTTTGGTTGTTGTGCAAAGGATCCTTAAAGAAGGTGGACTTTGACTGAGTTCCTGGTTAACAACTGAGGGTCACATAATGGAAGATGTGTTCGTTTGATCCATTATCTGTGATTTGCAGAATTCAAGATTGAGAGACAACCATTAGAGCACATTGTATTTTCCTTTGGTCCGGTAGAACAGTTGTCCTCAAGATTCAACACTGCACAACTGATTCAATATTAATTTGCTGGGCGGCACGGTGGTGTAGTGGTTAGCGCTGTCGCCTCACAGCAAGAAGGTCCTGGGTTGGAACCCCGTGGGCGGCGAGGGCCTTTCTGTGCGGAGTTTGCATGTTCTCCCCGTGTCCGCGTGGGTTTCCTCCGGGT
>JAODVO010000022.1:33325948-33339741 GCA_025400055.1 Notarius lentiginosus
GTCAGCTGGGATAGGCTCCAGCTCGCCTGCGACCCTGTAGAACAGGATAAAGTGGCTAGAGATAATGAGATGAGATGAGTGTTGCAGGCCTGAAATGCAGGAATGGATATATATTCACAAATGAAATGAAATTGACCAGGTAAAACATGAAATATCTTGAGTTCATACCATCTGCAATGAAATTCAAGTCAAAGTATATTTAGAAATCACTTTTTTCTTTATCTGCATTTTCCATACTCTCTCAACTTTTTTCTTATTTGTGATTATAGCTCAAATGAGTCCTACTTCCATTTTGGATCTTCAGTGTCAAAAGATGAAGGACAAGTTCTATTGAAAATAATGTAATTTTGCTTGCAAGCATTCAGCTTTTTGTTGAAAATAATAGTTCGTACTCATTCATTCAAAATACTCTGCTATCAAATTGCTAGTCCAGAGTCTTTTCAGGTCTCCAATGAAAGCACTGTTTTAAAACAACCAAAAAAATTATTGCTTAGTTGTTTTGAAGTTCCTCTTTTATTTTAATGTATATTCACTTACCTTTCTTTTTTAAATATTTATTTATTGCTTGCTTGCCTCAAGGGGCAAAAGGGAAGAGGATAGCTTGCAAATTTTCCACAGGTCCACTTACTCAGTGAGTGGTATTCAAGTCTCTGAGGAAATATAGAAAGCAAAACAAGATTAGGGCTGAAAGGAGTTAAAATAGAAAAATGGTAAGTTATAAACAGGATCCTCTTAAATAACAATTTAGAGGTCTCAAGATAAAACTGTAAAAGCATTGGGTAAAATCCTTGGCTGAGTAAGAGTGTGCTTTTAAAGAGCCAGAATGTACTTCCAAAGCCAGTAGAGTGACCAAGTTCTTTGAGTTGAATTCCAAAATGTGTTTCGAAAACACAGCTATTCTTCTCAGCCACGATGCCTTGACATTTATGTACAATATGCTGCACAGCTATGTATAATAAAGATATGTATTATACAACTGCAAACTCTGCAGAGATTCAAGATTTTCTCCAATTTTTGAATCCTATTTCATTAACTAGTCCTCCATCAGAGGCCATGCACTAATCCTGAGGTTAAAATCCAACTTGTGCTTCTTTCTGGACACATGAAGCCACTGCATCTTTATTAAAAAATGTCACTGCTGCAGTGTCATAGGGCAGCTGAATGCAAGTGGATGGGAATGCTAACCATCCTATTTTGTATACATGAGTTAGCAGATTCAAATGGTTGGTTCATGTTGCAATAATTGATGGAGGTAAACAAAGCAATTCTTCGCATTCAGAGAGCAGAATTGGCAATGCTTCAACTTCTAGCTCCAGTCTAATGGCATCTTGGGAATTTTAACTCTCTGATAATTCTCAAGGGCCTAGAGACACAACTTTTCCAGCTTTGTTAGTCTTGGTTAGGCTCAACCTTTTCATTCTTTCATATTCAGTCAATGCCTTATACTGGTCAGAGTTGTAGTAGATCCAGAGTATATCATAGGAACATTGGATGTGAAATAGGAATACACCTTGTGTAGGGTACCATGCAAACCTCTGTTCATACATTCATTCACACCTTGGGGCAATTCAGCATGGCCAATCTACCTACTAGTTTTTAGGAGATGGAAGGAAACTGGAGAACCCAGAACAACATGGAAAACTCCACTCCAAATCAAACCATGTCATCCTGATGACCACTTTTTATTATGGATTGATAAAATGGACACTTGCAGTTCTCGCTAATAATATTGCCCTGTCCTTGTGTATCACATTTATCCTTATATTTCATAAGTAAGTCCTCCTCATGTCTCCCAAGACAAGAGATAGATTAAAATCTGATTTATCATTTGAATCTTTGCATTTTTTGTTCCTAAAAACAGAGCATGTTCATGCTCTCTACAGTTTTTCAAATAAATGTATTTTGCATACTGGTAGCCCCCTGATGGCTTTGTTGACAGCAGGCCACATACTTGTCAAAATAGGCCTCCTTTTTAATCCCCCTGTAGAGCCAAAGACAAGATTACTCTAAGCCTGTATTGCTATTCAACTGAATTGTCGTTCTGAAGCAAAGATCAGAAGTATGCTTATTCCCTATTGGTGGCATTATTTAAGAAGCAGTAAAATGGACTGCTGTCTCTATAGCCACTGAGCTTAGTAAGGAGGCTATTTCAAGAAATTCCCAAAGACATGATCATTACACGGAGAGTTAGTGCCACTAATCTCTATATTAATTTATCTCCACGTACCATTGTGTTCACATCTGTTCACAGACATAGAATGCTTAGCTTACCAAGGAACCACTGTGCCATCACAATTTGCTGTAATAGCAAAAATAATAGCAATACAAAATGCACGATTCAGTGGCTTATATTATCCATATAGCAGACATATTTATCCCTACAATTGAGACAGGATTCCAAGCAAATACAGTACTGTTGGGCAGTTTAAGTGTAAGGGCCTTAATCAAGGGCAAAACACCATCTCTTTGGCATACCTAACACTTGACCTTACAATCTTATGATCACTAGCTTAGAACCTTATACTAGCCCCACACGAGAGGATAATTGGGCTGATTTTGGATCCAGTTTACCCCTAACAATAATTGCAGGGATGTTCCCAATTCGAGGCTGGTCGGAAGCAATTATCTAGCCAAATAATCCTGTAGTGTGAGGGGTTTACCAACATTAGCTTAAGGTCACCAGCTGGATCGTAGCCTCCGTTATTTATAATCGTAAATATCAAACAACTGAACTGACCCAGAAGCACACCGGCCTAAATGAAATGTTTAGCATGATCTCGCAAAAGTTCATCTTTTTTTTCCTCAATGTCTGGGGCTCCATTTCCCTCCATATGTGTACAAATAAACAACTAGCCTTATTTGAGACAATAAACCTTCCAACTCACCTGCAGCTCATGCTGCAAAATGTATAATAATATAATGCTGATTCTGTCTTCTTAGCTATGACTTCATCCATAGTTTTCTTCTTTTTTTTTGTTTATCGCTGCAAAACACAGCACACACAGTTGCAACCAGCTGACAACGCTGACCCATATCCATGTTGTTTTGCTCTGAAGTCATGTTTGATCATGTGTTTCTGTGAGATTACAAGTCCCTGAAAGTACCACTCTGAAATCACCAAGTATAATCACCAAGTGTGTGGTCCTGTACCTTGACTGAATCATCTGGTGTGTGTTCTTATGAATAAAATATTTTGAAAAAAAGGTTAAGTCTGTCATTATGTCTGTGGGCTCCAACATTTTAAAAATCAGTTAAGATTTGAAAATCCTCGAGTGTGCACCAGGCATTAGCTGCTGAGCTACCACTCTACTCAATATTATTCAGTCATCAAATGTGTCTCAAATGACTAAAGAGTTGCTCAGCCCACAGAGTACAATTTGAGAGATTATATCAGATAGGTTATTCAGACATGTAAGACCCCGTTTACACATGGTTTTGAAATGCCTCTTGGGCGATCGGGTAACAAGTGGACTGTGCTAAACACAAGTGTAACTGACAACCAAGACGCATTCACTCAAACCACTTACCAAGTGGTTTGGGATACATTTGACCACATACATAATAACTCTGCCCTTTGACTTTCTAGCGGAAGTGACATAGACAGTACAGTAATGAAATCTGAACACAAGTGGTCAACTGGACACTTTGGAGATGCATGATAGACACAGGTGTAAATGACAATGTCTCAGCTGTCCACTTGTGATCAGACCACCCAAAACACATTTTAAAATCAAGTATAAACAGGGCCTAAGAGGTTACTGCACTTGGCAAATGACCCACTGCAGAATTTCAGCTACAACTGATCCAGAATCAATACTTTTTAATCAAATTTGCAATTTCAAATACATATCCAGGAGCAATATTATCTAATCCCATCTATCCTCAAATAGAACTGTTTGAACAACTGGTGTAGTTACAACTAAAGTTAAGGCTACCCTAAACACCATTAATAAAATACTGATGCATTCGGCTTGATTTCCAACTTTTGTTTAAACTGGGAAGCTAGCTTGCTAGCTCTGGAGAATCCAAACTAAATTTATTGCCAGCTAGCTTGTGCAGTATCCCTTGAAGCAGTATGAAATTCAAAGCCACCACTGCACCAGAAGCCCAAGTATCCGGAGATATTATTTTGAATTCTTGCAAGAATCTGGATCTGGGGCATATCTGGATTTTTTTCTTTCTTCAGTGCTGTGATTGGAGAGTACCCAACATGGATTTCATCATGTATGGGTCATTGTTTGAAATATCCAGGTAAAACCCAAATCTCTGGATTCTGATGTATTTTGTCAGTGCATAACAAATCACAATTTTTCCACACACAAAATTATGGAATACATTATTGGAAGATATAAAACATTATAAAATGTTATGAAAGAAATAACTGGATAAATAATTCATGGTGAGGCCATGAAAATATTTGTTTCATGCACAGACATGTCTTGCCACTTGTTAGTTGCCCAAATCGAAATATATTTTCAACCCATCCAAAAGCCTGAACCTTGTGCACAAACCACTTCTAGCTGATTATTTGTCATTTATTGTATCAGAATCAGTGAAAAATGGTCATTAGGAAAGCTAGTCTACTTGTGCGTTTTATGTCTTTGTTTAACTTGACAGCATTCAATTGTGTCTTGTAGTGAAATATGAATTGGTGGCCTGTTTCCTAGAGCTCCAGGGAAAGAGGTATTTGCTCATCTGCTTGTCCTGTGTTTGAATTCAGGCACATCTGCTGCATACTGATGTGGAAGCGGTACAATTAGGAGGGGTAGCTTATCAGCTGAGTTCATAGATGATGGATGAGTAGATACATTGATGTAACATGAGGTGTCAACAGTTGCAGTTTAGATATAGCATTTACAATGTTTGACCCTTTGATCTGGCAATATGGGAGACACCTGCATACCTGAAAGTAATGGTTGGACCAAATAGGGATAATATTCTCCCAGTGGAAATGCCAGTTCACTGAAGGGGGAAAGGATGTAGAATGTGAAAAACGACTTGATCTAGTTGTGTGTCAACATGGGAATTTGCAAACCTTGGGCTTCATGTGAACTGTCAGTATGTACTAACAATGGTTAAGTACCTAACACCTGACCGTAACTGCAATACATTCTCTAAGAATGCAAGCAAGTAGTAAGGACGCAATTCAGATGTAAGCTGCCGCCATCTTAGCTGTCCTCTGACCTGGTTGTTCATACATGATGTATACTCACATATGCCACAGAACTAAAATGCGTGTATGCAATGGCAGAAATGTGTCAACAATTCCTGATACATTTGTACACCACTGCAACAACTGGCTTCACTCTGGACAGACATCTTCTTTCTATTTTTTCCAAGGGAAATTCTTCTTTCTTGTTTTTTCAGGGGCTCCAGCTGAATTATGGAACAGTGTAGTATAAAGTAGCTTGGGACTGGTATACTATGAATTAGTCTTGTTGTCAAGACCACCTAAATCAAGACCATAGTGTATTGAGACAGAGACAAGACCAAGACTTTGAGGGGTTGAGATCAAGTCAAGACCAAGACCAAACCAGGGCGAGACTGAGTCAAGACCAGGACCAGACCAGTGGGTGTGAAGGGAGTCGGGAGGGGTGACAGACCTTTAACAGTAACAAATATTTTGAATTAACAATGAGTTATGTTATTGGTTGCATTTGAAGCAGGAAGTTTTACATCCAATCACAGGAACAATGTTAACAAATAAATCAGACATTGCAAAGACAATTTAATGAAATTCCCACAGTTGTGATCTTGACCGGTCTTGAAATAAAATCCTGAGTCTCTATGTCCAAGACTGAGACAAGACCAAGTAAAAACACAGTAAATTCCAAGACAAGACTGAGACCTTCAACAAATGGTCTTAAGACCAAGACCTGTCTCAAGTACCTCAACAGTACTACAAATCTAGTAGATCATCCAGGTACCATTCGATTACTATTAAATGCCTACTGAGAATTCAGACATGATACATCCTGCTTTTTGCATACTAATAGTATGGAAGTATGTGTATTTGGATGCAGTCTTGGTTTTGCAAATAGAAAACAAGATGAGGTTTATTAATGGTCTCTGTCTATAAACGCAGTGTAGAATGTGTGATCTGTAATGTACGCTGTTTGCATGAAGGTTATCGTTTTTTTTTTTTTACTAATTCTGCCTGCTAGGATTTTTTGTTAGCAATGTCGATGAATTGATAATGCATGGTACATTTCTGAAATGGGTGATACTCTCAGCACTTGTTATTGGTGAATTTATTTTCTATATGTTCTCACTTTAGTAATGAAACCACTGCAAAAAAAGACTAGGGGAGGGAGAGGAATTGAATAAAACCATACAAGGATTAAAGAGTCTCTTCCACAAGCATGAAAAACATCTTATTGTTGGGACATCAAGACTAGCAGTGTGATTCATTTGGGATTTAATCCCCATCACTGGCTTTTTTGTTGGGCATAACATCATCATTATGCTAGGTTAAGACATCAGAGACAGAAAAAAAGAATGACACAAAGTGTCCACCTGGAAGATGAGTAATGTCTGGCTCCATTTGGCAAGGTTCATACCTGATGTTACGGTGCAGATATCGCTGCAATGCCTTTGCCACTTTCATTTGTCTCTGTACCTTGCAATTCTCTTAGTGATTAGATGGACATTCTCTCTCTGGATTGTAGGGATGGACTGCCATGCCATAGCCATAGTAATCTTCCCCCTTTCACTGTACAGCATTGAACACACCAATCCCTGCACTCAATGCCATGTTCTATCTCCACCCATTCTTCTGACTCCCTGTAATGGTATTGGATACAGAGATGATACCGGATACCAAATACAGACTGTGCTTAAAACCCGCGGCGAAATCAAAATTCTCTCTCTCTGGCGGTGGATTCCACACGTGAAAGAGAAGCCGATGCATCAGTGCTACAGAAGGACAGAGAACAAAGAACGAGCTATTGATACCAGACCTTTAGCCAAAGTTCAATGTATTTGACACTCCGGGGGGAGAACAGGGAGCTGGAAAGGCTCCGGGGGGGAGAACAGGGAGCTGAGCGCTAGCCGTGACCAGCTAGATGCAATGAATCAGACCCTGTGCGATGAACTCAAGCTTACCAACGAATCGCGAAAGGAGTGTGCCAATAGACTCCAGCTAGCTGAGTGATCTAGCAGGAAAGCTGCCAACAACCAGGCCCAGGAAGAAAGTCGCAAAACGTGCGCCAGGGCCCAAGCGGTACTTCATGCACCATCCATGGAGGCAAAGGCAGAAAGAGAGCCAGGAGCCGGGAGAGGGGCCGAGTCTGAGACAGACTCCAAAGATTTCTTGGTCAGTCGCCAAACGCCCCCCCCTTTCCAAACCAAAGCGCCAGGCTGCTGCCCCCTCTCGCAATCCTGGTGGAACGGAATCATGCCCACCTGCACTCGAGGGGCCCCCAAAGCTCCTGACCATTAAAAGGGAAAAGAAGAATGAGAAGTCTTCGGCGGTAAACCCCACTTATGAACACTCGTTCTCTTCCTCCTCCTCTTCTGAGGAGTACCATGTGAGGTATCCCCCTCCATCAAACTCATAATCGAGTAGCTCAGACAGCAAACCTCCCCAAAGGTCCAGGAGGACACAAAGGATCTGTTCCCCTGGCCTCTGTATGCGCCAGCTTGACTCCTTTGCAAAGGACATCGAGCAATTTGACACAGACAGCCACAACTCCAACACAGAAGATTACTTCAGGGAAGTGGAACATTGCCTCTCTAACCTGCCCCAGGCCAAACCAAGGGAGAAATTGAAGTTTATTTAGAAGACAACCAGTAGAAACGTTCATTGAAACCCAGCTGCCCTGTATCCGCAACAAGTACTCCAGACTCTGCAAGGTTCTGCGCGAAGAATACTCGACTTACACAGACGAGACGTCGGCGACCATCAGCACCATTCAAATTAAGCATAAATAAGCAGAACCCCCACGAGTACTACAGGCAACTGAGGAACGCCTACTTCCAAGGCAGAAATGCACCAGACCTAGAAGAAGACTGAGGTTTCAGATCCTTGTTTCTGCACAACCTTCACCCATGTGTGTGCACTCTCGTTATGCTAACATGACGACAACGTGAGAAAACAATGCAGGAAATCAGACAGATTGCCCAGATGACATGGGAGACAGTTGCGCTACCAACCGACAGACTGGATGAGGACGTAAGGGTGCTCAACATCCAATCTCAGGGTAGCACACCGTTGGAATTGGAGGGCTGCAAAGTACTGTCAGAAGGGTCAACCGGAAAACTAACCACCCAAAACCATCAACAGGGCGGACAGAAGAGCCAGTGAGACAAACCCAGGAGAGCTGTTGGTTATGGTACCCAGGACCCGAGCAAGCCAGATGGCCGTCACCCACGAAGGGAACCGACCCACCAGGAGAAGGGTAATCAACAACAAGATCGTTATCCCAATAAGCCACAGAGAAATCATTTTGATAGAAGACCAAATGATCAGTCCAGTTATGGCCCCCAGCGTGGGTCCAAAGGCAAAGAGACCGAACTCAAGGGTCAAATTGAGGCAGAAATAGAAACCTTGAAGGAGCTCGTCAAGAAGCAACTTGCTACGTCATTTAAAAGGCTCCCTCAAGGATCCAGAGGGTCACCCAGAGAAGGGTGATAAGGCTCCTCCTCCCGCATGACTAGGCTAGGATCCCTCCCCGTCTCCACCAAGGGTCTACTATGTGGGCTGGGAAGGAGACCCAAACACAGTGCCAGAAACCGATCCAGAGGCTGGGCCTCTCCTGCTGGTCAGGTCTAGCACTCACAATGCACCTCTTTTGCAGTTCTTAGGTGATCTGGTCCGGAAAGGTCATGCTAAAGCGCATCTACACGTCCGTGCTAGCCGAAGGTATTATAGACGTCCAAGCCTTGTTTAGACACTAGGTTGGAGATTAGCCTCATGTGTGCAGATACCTTTGCTGAGGCTGCCCAAGCGAGGGTCCTCCTGTGGTAAGCCAGTCCACACAAAGACTTGTGACATTGACCTCATCAGCTACACCAAGAACAAAGCACCAATCACAAAATGTGCATGGTTGGAGCTCACTTTTCAGGGGATGACTCTGTCCCATCCAATTTACATCTGTGCCTTTGACACCAAGCCGTTACTCATTGGTCAGGATCTGCTGGACAGACTGGCCCCACTCACAGAATGCCGGCGTGGGCAGCTCTGGGCACAACTTGCTGCCCCGAGACCTGCCGGTCCAGCCGGATGTAAAAACATGTTCTTTGTGACAGGATTGCCTCCCACCTGATGCAACAAAGCCCTCCTAGGGCCCAAGCTCCCTCCATGCTTGATCTCCGGTATTCGGGTCTTGAGACACCGGGGACATCGAGTCCTCTTCCCTGTAGGCAGCCTGCATCCCCAGGTGGCCAATGTTCTTTGGAGGACCATGAATATTTTCTTTGTTCCTTTGGGAACTCAGAGCTAACCCCATACTGCCCACTCATAAGCGGTGATGTCAAGGTCAGTGGTGTAGCAATACAAGATGCTGCTTTAATGCTCTGGTCCGAGAAGTCTGTTATAAGTCAAACCTTGGATGACAGATTATGCCAACGCACCCCTGGCCCTTCCTTTGTGCACAAGAGCCACTGCCTTCTTTCTGTGGGTCAACCACAGACCCCAATCAAAGCTATCGGTGTTTGTGCTTTATCCCTGCAGATTGGGGCAAAGGAATTCACACACTTCATGAGTGTAGCCCCCCCCAGCTACCTCATTCACTCTTTGTTGGGGCAGATATCCTCGTCATGTTGGGGACGCAGCTGGATATGGTGAACCATATACTGTTGACCCAAGCTAACATCGAGAGTTACCCCCTTTACTGTGGATCCAGAATGCATGTGGTCTGGCACCCCCTTGCTTGAATTGCATAACTGCTCTGCTTAGCTGCTGGTGCAAAACCTGACCAGCGCCTCACTCTCCGTGACTGCACATGGACCCCTGGGATTACTGATTGATAACTCCTTTCATGACTTCGAACTGACGATACCAGTGATCAGTGAACTGCCGCTTGCCTTGGTGGATGCCGGATACCCTGGGCAGACACTTTCCACTTAACAAGTTAATTACCATTGTCCCACATGAGCTGCTGCAAAATGAACGTTTGCGGTGGCAACCCAGACGCAGGAAGCAACATGGTTGTCTATGCACTCGCTGCCCAGCCAGGTAGTACGGACTCATCTCAAGAGGCCACTGTTCCTCCACCAGGAGAACCCTATCCTGGGCTTGAACTTTAAGTCCAACAACAGCTTGTTAAGGCTGATGCTTTAACACTGGATACTCAGACAGCAGCTCCGCAAGCTCTTCTACGACTTTCAACATATCTGGTCATGAGATTCCAATGATTGTGGAGTCACAGACCTCCACACCGCGCAGATCCCAACGGACCCAGATGCGCCCCCAACGTTTGTACGCCAGTACAGGATTCCCCTAGCAGCCCAAGATTCCATTCAGGGAACGTTAAATACCTTGTTGGAGAAGCAGATCATTCGGGAATGCAACTCTACATATAATTCACCCTTGTGGCCAGTACTGAAACCAAACGGTAAATGGTACCTGACTATTGACTACCAGCAGCTAAATAAACAAGTTCCCCTGTCGCACTGGCCGATGATACATCTGGAACAGGAACTCTCAAAGGTGAGAGAGACAAAGTTTTTCTCTACTGCCAATGTGTGTAGTGGGTTTTGGACCCTGAAGGTAGACCCCGCAGACCACTATAAGCTGGCCTTCTCCTTTGGCAACCAACAGTTCACAAGGAATCGGTGCCCATTCGGATATTCGAACTCCCCCCCTCGGAGTTCAACATATTCCTCCACAAAGCTATGAGTGACGCCGCCGCTCACGGAAACTTGATCTATGTCGATGACCTTTTGATATGCTCACGTACATTCAAAGCCCATTTGATTGAGATCTGACATGTGTTTAACCAGCTTGCCAATGCTGAAGCGAAGCTGTCAATCTCCAAAGGACAATCATGCTGTACCAAGGTCGAATATGTTGGACTACTTGTTGGTGCAAATAGCATTGAACCCCAAACAGGGAGAGTTCAGGCCATTCAAGATATCAAGGCTCCGACCACCGTTTTGGAGCTCAGAAGCTTCTTAGGTATCTGTAACTACTCTCAACAGTTTATCGAGGACTATGCTGAGATTACTAGACCCCTTACTGAACTTCTCCAGAAGGATAGTGTGTTCCAATGGGAAAGCTCTCACAAACCAGCCTACCAGGAGCTAAAACAGAAACTATGCTCTGCCCCGTGCTTCGCTTATCCTGACAAGGATTAGGAGTTTTATCTGGAGGCTAGCTTCTCGGCCCATAGTCCGAGTGCTGCTCCATCACAGAAATACGATCAAGATAGACGGGTCGTTGCCTACGCTAGCTGCCCCCTGAGGGGCATAGAACTGAAGTTCTCAGACTGTGAGAAAGCCCTGCTAACAACAGTTTGGGCCGTCAAGCATTTTCGCAACTACACTGGTGGTCAGAAGTTTTCATTGAAACTTGTCATTAGCCGGTCTCTTTCTTGAACAGCCAAAGGTTAAGGGAAGGGAGTGTGTCCAACAGCCGCATCGTTGCATGGATGATGGCGCTACAAGACTATGACATTGAGGTGAAGTATGCTCAGAACCACAAGATGGTCTTAACCCAGGGTCTGGCAGGATGCCACCACTGCAACTGTGAAGGAAAACCAGAGGACCAAACTCTCCTCGCCACCACTCCCTCTCTCCCTTCCAATCACCATTACTATGATGAGAATTGCCTGTAAGGACTTCCCAAAGGTCTACGTAGATGGCTGTTCATTCCACCATGAGAGCAGAGTACAGGCAGGGGCGGGCATCATTTGGTGGAATAGTACAGTTGATGCACCATGACAGTACCAGCTCAGTGCAAAAACCAGCCAGTATGTGGAGATTGCAGCAGTGCTCATTGTGTTACAACAGGCCTGCAAGGCAGATATTATGCAGCTAGTTATGCGCTCTGACTCCAACTACGCCAGTCATACCTTCATTTCTCACTTTCCCATATGGAAGCAGAACGGTATAAAAAATGCCAGGGGCAAGGATGTGAAGCACTCTGAACTTTTCTTGGCCTGTGACAAGATTGTGACGGACAGTGGTATGACCGTGTACTGGAAGAAGGTAAAGGGACACTCTCAGATGCCTGGCCCTGACAAAACTGGTAATGATGAAGCCAATCACCTTGCAAAAGCAGGAGCTGTGAATAGTCCCCCTTGGGAGTTCCAAGAGGAATGGCTCCCCGATAAACAGAGTTACACAGTAAATGCCATTACCCGCCAACAAGCCAGAGAGTCTCGCGAGAACTCCGACACTAAGTTGCAGAACGTCCGTCTAGGTCGACAGCCCGATGATGCGGACTTGGTTTCTATGCAGGAAATGGAGCCAGTGATCCAAAGAATCCGACAGTTTATCACAGACCCCCAGGAGTTTCCCCCATTACGGCACCCATGCTGCAACAATCTCCAGATTTAAGTCACTTTCAGAACTTACAGCATTGCCTGAAAATGGAGAAAGGGTTGTTAGTGTATCATTCCCCTGGCAAGGGACCACCCCGTTGGGTTGTTCCAACTGACCATGGGGGGGGGTCATGATGTTGTGTGCTCATAACACCCCATGCGGGGGCCATAGGAGCACCAGGGCCATGTATCAGACCCTCCAACAGGTAGTCTATTGGCCCTCCATGATCAAGGATACTAAGTCAAAGGGTGTTTAGTCTGCTGTCAGTTCCGACCCTCTCGGCCATTAAATTGGGCCTCCTTACAGGTTAGAGGAACCACATTTCCTTGGTCCAATCTCCAAGTGGATTGGATAGGTCCCGTACCCAAGTCTTCACGGGGTAACAGATACCATCTCACCGTCACTTGTGCCTTCACCAAGTGGGTTGAGTGCCTTCCAGCACCCAACGACACTACCGAAACCACGGCTCTCTTGCTGATGAACCACGTCTTCAGCCGGTGGGGTCTCCCTCTCTCCGTTGATTCAGACAGAGGCACTCATTTCACAGCTGGGGTGATAAAGGTTCTGTGGAAAATGTTAGGTGTTGAGGCAAGGTTCCACATTCCCTACCATCCTCAGTCGTCAGGTCAGGTGGAACGTGCCAATCAAACAATCGTGAGCATGCTCAGGAAGTATGTTGGCAGCCATGGTAAAGACTGGGATGTGAAACTTCCCTTGATGCTGATGACCATTAAGTCCACTCCACATCGCACCACAGGAGTCACACCTTTTGAAATGATGACAGGCCGGAAGATGACTCTCCTGCTGCATCTTCTGTACAGGCCTGAGGATGAGAGTATGGCCGCTGCATACACCGCACACCAATATGTAGTAGACTTACGTCACCATCTTCAGTCCACATTTGCCTGGGCCCAGAAAAACCTGAAAACAAGTGTAAAGGGACAGAAAGCATACTATGGCAAGAAAGTGTCCGATCGCGAATACCAGATAGGTGATAAAGTCTTGTACTTCAATTTCACCAAGCTGGTGGGAATCTTGAGAAAGTTCCTGCCAAACTGGTCCGGCCCCTATGAGATCATGGGCAAACTTTAGTCAGTCACATATCGTATTAGGATGTCAAAACCAAACCAGGCACCAGCTTATAAACGGGTCCATATAAATCAAATCAGACTCTTTAAACAGTCCCCAGTCCAAAGGGGGGGGTGGATAACCCATAGTGGTCACCTTCTCTCTTTTTCTCTTGCATGCGTCACTAACCCCATAGGCATTCACCACCATTAAGTATTCACCCAGTACCACTCAACTCA
>JAODVO010000022.1:34405428-34416941 GCA_025400055.1 Notarius lentiginosus
CCTGCTGGCTATGCTTGAACCAGGAGTCAATTGCCGGTACCTGGGTAGGTGTGTCATCCCATGGGAATGGGGGGTGGGGTGGGGGGGTGATAGCCGAGTATGCACTGGAATGGGGTCAACTGTGTGGTGACATGTTTGAGTTCATTTTGTGCATATTTGGCCCATGGGAGGAATTGTGCCCAATCTCCCTGGTTTCACATGCAAAAGATGCACAGAAAACATCCCACCTCCTGATTGGCGTGCTCTACCTGGTCACTGGATTGAGGGTGGTAACTGGATGTGAGGTTTACTGAAACTTCTAGTCTTTCCATGAAACTGGACCATAGTCTGGAAATGAATTGGGGACCCCAGTCACTCACTATGTCCTTGGGGATACCAAAATAATGGAAGACATGATTAAAGATTAGTTCAGCAGTTTGGAATGCAGTGGGTAGTCCTGATAATGGGGTAAGTCTGATTGCTTTTGAGAGTCTGTCTATGATTACCATAATGACTGTCTTACCTTGGGATGGTGATAAGTCTATGACGAAGTTGATAGCAATGTGAGACCGGGGTCTCTGAGGTACCAGGAGAGGACATAATTTCCCAGCAGGTGGAGCATGTGGTACTTTGGCTTGGGCACAGGCTGAACATGAGGAGACAAAGTGATTGATATCTGAAATCATGTTCTCTCACCAGTACTTGTTCTTTATCAGTTGGTATGTGCAGTGACTGCTGGGATGATCAGTGGTGGAGGATGCGTGTGCCCAGGTGATGAGTCTTCCTCTGAGGTCAGGTGGGATGTGCAGAAGTCCAGATGGACAGTTCTCGGGAGGAGTTGGAGGTTGTGGCTGTTTGATCTCCTTGTCTAAGTCCCAGGTGATGACTTGTGCGAAACATTCTGGTGATAAGATTGGAGTCAGTTCAGAGGTATGTGGTGAAGAGTTGTGGATTCAAGAGAGCGCATCTGCTTTGGTATTTCTGGTGCCAGGATGATATGATATTGTCAACTGAAAGCAAGTAAAAAACAGGGCCCACCTGGCTTGTCATGGGCTGAGTCGTTTGGCAGTCTTTAGGTATTCTAAGTTCTTGTGATCCGTTAGTATCATAAGTGGGTGCACAGCACCCTCCAGCCAATGTCTCCATTCCTCCAGGGCCAGCATGATAGCCAAGAGTTCTTGATTGCCAATGTCATAGTTCGCCTCAGTGGGTGTAAGCTTCTTTGAAAAGAAAGCTACTGGATGCAGCTTGGGCCTCTCCCCGAATCATTGTGAAAGGAGCCCTCCTACTCGTGTTTCAGATGCATCTACCTCTACCACAAATGGTTTAGTAGGATCTAGATGTTCTAGCATGGGAGCAGAGGTGAAGGCTGCCTTGAGCTGGTTGAAGGCTTCCTCAGCTGCTGGGTTCCATTGGAAGTGACATGGCCTGTTCTTTAACAGTGAGGTTAGAGAAGTGGTGATGGTGCTGAAGTCCCAAATGAAGCGCCAGTAAAAGTTTGCAAAGTCCAGGAAACATTGCAACTTTTTCACAGATGTGGGAGTGGGCCAAGATGTGACTGTGGAGACCTTAGACCGGTGCATGCTTACCTGTTCAGAACTGATAATGTACCCAAGGAATTAGACCTGGTGGACATGAAATGTGCATTTCTCTGCCTTGACATAGAGATGGTTTTCAAGTAAGTGGGAGAGTACAGACCTGACATGCTTGTGGTGACTGTCTTCATCTGAGGAGTAGATCAATATGTTGTCAATGTAAGCTATCACAATTTTTTTTTTAGAAGAAGAAACCTTTATTCATCATATGCACACTTCAAGCACAGTGAAATTGATCCTCTGCATTTAACCCATCTGAAGCAGTGAACACACGCACACACTCAGAGCAGTGGGCAGCCACACCAGAGCACCCAGGGAGCAGTCAGGGGTCAGGTACCTTGCCCAAGGCCGCCCCAAATCAAATTTCTCCAGCATATCCCTTAAGACATTGTTGATCAGGCACAAGAAGATGCTTGGTGCCAAAGAAAGGCCATAAGGCATTACCAGGTACTCAAAATGGCTGGCAGTGGTGCTAAAGGCCATCTTCCACTCATCCTCTTCTCAAATTCTGACCAAGTTATAGGTGCTGAATAGGTCCAATTTAGAAAAGATTCTGGCAGAATGTAGTTGTTCCAAGGCAGAGAGCACTAGTGAAAGCAGGTAGGGGTAATTCACAGTGATTTGGTTCAGACCCCAATAGTCTACACCATATATGGCCGAAGACCTCCTCACTCCTTTTTGACAAAGAAGAAGGCTGCTGAAGCTGGTCCCCATCGATGGTCCTTATGTTAAGTGGGCTTTGCAAGGTGACTGTGGGGAGGCTGAATCTCTGGATGATTGAACAGTCAATGAAGTTCCCCTCTGCCCCTGTGCATTGAGGATATGGGTCGAGTCTGGCAGCTTCAAGAGTACAGTTAATTAGAAGGATTGTGCTTTACGACTCAATATGGAACTCACCGGGCTGGGTGGACTGTTAACTGGATGAGCCGGAGCACCCCAAGGCAGACGGACAGGACATTTTGTGATGAGATGGCTGGATTCACCACAGTAGAAGCACAAACCCTCCCACCATCTTCTCTCTCTCTCTCTCTGATCATTTTAGCCAAGCATGAGAAACCTCCATAGGAGTGGGCATGCTAATGGCAGGAGACAGAGTAGTGGTAGGTTGCAGATTGGGTCTATTTGTGATGAGGTGGTCCAGACGAATGGCCAAATCAATGAGTGAGTTGAGGGATGGATGTTTGTCACAACAGACCAAATCACTCAGCACCTCTGGACTTAACCCTTGGTGAAAAGTGATTTTTAATGCAGGCTCATTCCAACCACTATCAGCAGCCAATGTACAGAAGTCCAGGGTGTACTCTGTAACTCTTCTATTTCCCTGCTTGATGGAAAAGAGACTCTCTCCAACCTCTATTCCTTTGGGTTCATGATCAAACACTCACTTAAACAGATCCAAGCAACAGTCGTAGGATGTGGTGTGTTCACTGTCACACTCCCATACTGCACAAGCCCACTGTAGAGCCTTGCCTGTGAGTAACATGAGAAATTTAGCGATCTTCTGTTTGTCAGAGAGTCTGGTGAGTGAGGAGAAATATAGGGAATATTGGAGAATATTCCATATTGGGAATACGGAGACTCCCTTTACAGTTTGATGCTTCACCTGAGGACTCCTCCGATGGCGGAATGAGCTGAGTGGTCCTGGCAGAATATGCGGGGCACATTAGGAGGGCCTGTGACATAACAGCAGTGAGCTGTGCCATCCTAGTATTGAGGTCACTGAGCATCTGCTGATGTTCACCTAATAAGCGCCCTTGAGCATTAAACATGGTCTGCTTTGCCTCCTCTGCTGCATCCATCAGTGGCGAAGTATCCTATCAGGGTGCAGGCACTTATGGATGCAGGCACAGGGGAGAACAGGGAGAAGCAAACTGCAGACTGAGCCAAAACAAAGATCAAGAATCATGGTCAGAGTAACAGGCAGGGGTCGGTCGATCGGCAAACAGGATAAAGCAGGGAAAATGATAGAGCAAGGTCGGGGACTGAACGTAGATAACAGTCTAAACACAGGAAGTCAGGCAGAAAGTAAATGGCTCAGTAAAGTTAGGCACGGAAACACTAAATGATACTTCATGGTGTGAGTGTGTGAGAACTGGGCTTATTTAGGTGAGGTGATTGCTGAGGAATGAGAGACAGGTGCCATTAGTAATCAGGTAACAGAGGGCGTTGTGACTCTTGGGTGTTGTAGTCCAGAGCAGCCATGTTTGGAGGCTGGTGAAAACACAAGGTCCAAGCTTGTGTTTTCAATGCTGTTACTGACATAGACAAGAAAGTTCTAGTGACAACTGAACAATTGACAGCAATACCTATATTGCTGTTGAATCACCAATACTCAAACAGCCAAGGAAACAAACCAACCGTATACATAGAAAACTTCAAACTACATAGAGAACTCCAAACAGCTAACCCCAGACTAGACAGTACACAGCCTGGGTTGGTCTAGACTGAAATGCAGTTACACAATGGGCAGGTAAGCAGGGGAGAGGTGCAGCCTGAAGAGATGGGTCCTCAGTCTGCGCTTGAAGGTAGTCAGGGATTCAGCAGTTCTGACCTCAATGGGAAGGTCATTCCACCAAATGGGAACCAGGACAGACAGCAGTCTTGAGCAGGCTGGGCAGAAGCAAACAGGAGGAGGGGCCATGTGACCAGTAGTAGCGGAGCGTAGGGATCTGGCTGGTGTGTAGGGGTGGATCAGACTCTGGAGGTATGCTAGCCCTAATCCTTGAGAGCCTAGTAAGCTAGCACCAATGTCTTAAATTTGATATGAGCTGTGATAGGTAGCCAGTGCAGATCAGCAAGCATAGGAAGAAATTGAGAAGAACGTGGGAGGTTGTAGACCAAGCAAGCTGCAGCATTCTGGATGAGCTGCAGGGGTCTGATGGCAGAAGCTGGAAGGCCAGCAAGGAGAGAGTTACAGTAGTCCAAGTGGGAGAGGATCAGGTGCTTGAACCAGGAGCTGGGTAGAGAAGGTGGTAAGAAAGAACTGTTATGAGATACTTCTCAGATTTCATTATTTTGAGATAATAAATCCTAATTATCTCATAGTATGTCATACTTATGAGAAACTTTCTCTTATGATATTGTTATGAAAGCAAATCACAAATGCATGGCTCAATACAGGAGAGCCAGTTCCTCTGGCCAGGACTCTGCAGTCTATCTTCATCTCAATAACAAAGGACACTCGTTTCAGGACTGCAATGTATACATTTTAACCAGAGAAAACTGGTGTTTTGAAAGAGGAGTAAAAGAAGCCATCTTTGTCAACCTGGAATGACCATCACTGAACAGAGGAGGTGGTAGTCTGAGACACCACTTATCAGCCACCTACAATGTAGTCCTTGGCACACTTCCCAGAAAACTGAATACACATCCACACCAAGATTCAGCTGACTTCAATGACTCACATGATGCCAGAGAGAGCCAGTAACCCACAGATCACCCTAATGACACTCCAGGCTGCTAACACCATTCACACCTGGCCTCCAGTGACCCAACACCTACAGGATGACTGAGAGGGTCAATGACCCATGTAACCTCAAAGACTCTCCTTAGGGTTGCTTTTGGTCCACTAGAGGACAAATACCTGGAACTCCCCACTAGTTAGACAGAACTGAAGAAGCCTTTCGGATGAGAGGCGAAACGTCTTCAAGAATTTCAAGCATGTCCAGTTGCCTTCTTTAGCACCTATGGTTTACGATGACCTGGATGACTGAGAACCTTCACAGACATCTTTCTCATTATTATAGGGGTGGAAATGGGCTTTCATAGATTTGTTTGTCATTCTTTCTCTCGACATAATTTCCACTTTATAAAGTTAACACTTGTTATCTAATTGAAGCAGCATGAGGTGTGAGACATGTACAGGGTAGGCGTTAAAATTTACCTAAGAACTGATACACACATCCATAATTACAGGATTAATGCAGGCAAGAGAAAAGGGGGAGAGACAGACAGTGGAAATGAACAGGTTTTGATAGGAGGCAACACAGATATGTGTGTACGATCTGCAGGGGGGAGGTTACCTTTAGGCCAGAATCAGAGAAGGCTGCAGAAGGACTCCTTTGACTTCAACCTTCACTGTCTGTGGCTGTATACCTGCCTCTCATGGTGTGTTTATTCAATTGATAAACACACACACACACACACACACACACACACACACACACACACACACACACACACACACACACACACACTGCAAATTATCCTCTTTGTCAGTTAGGACTGCATTTATTTAGAAGTCAAAATAATCAATTAACTAATGTTGTATGATATGACTGATATTAATGCCCTCAAATTAAATGTTAATTGGATTTACATTTCTAACACTTTTCTGATCCACTATGTCTACCATGAATGTCTTTGTCAAAGTGTCATGTAGTAAAAACAAGCTAATAACTTGCAAGTTATGGATAAAAAATTACAGTAACAGAGTAAAGCAGTCAGTTAACTCAAAATTATAATTGAAATAATTGATGGCTGTTGCTTTCTCTTTCATAAATTCTCCAGCATTGCTTTACAAAACTGGAAGGGCATTCAATAGAGTGCATACCTCCACCAAGCCACATATTATCAACATCAAAATCAAATCACTTTAACCTTTTTATCAAATTTTGTTCACTACTTTTTGAGTTATGTTGGGAACAGACAAAAAAAATAATTCTGGCTCCACATACATATCAGGATTTACATCAAAATCTAATCAATTGTTTCTTGTCCAAGGGCCCACCTTTCCTCAAAATTTAATCAAAATCTGTTCACTACTTTTTGAGTTATGTTGGGAACAGTCAAACAAACGGAGGCGAAAACATAACCTCCTCCAGCAAAGTTGGTGGAAGTGAAATTATTCAGTGCTTATGGATATGCTATAAAGGCACTATGTAGTTACCCTTTAAATAAAGAGTCTTACCAGAAATTCTTACCGCATTTCTCAGAACAAAATACATATTTAAACCTACAAACAGATAGTGTTAAGTTAGCAGAAGAGTTCATAAAGTATTAATATCAAATTTAGTTTTATAAAAGTCTGTCCATTACAATTCTGACACATTCTTTTTGAGGCATGAGCTTGGCATTTCACTAATGGTAATGGTATATAAGTATATAACTGTTTTTCCTTACATTATTATGCATCTTCATGATGATTTCAGTTGTTAGTTATGCAGTATTGGGAGATTTGTTTTGTAGTTTGTGTTGCTTTCATACTTCTATTTGCCTGAAAAGTACAAAATGGAAGAACATTAAAGTTCTGTTACATTAAATGCTGTCCAGTCACAAGTTACTATCAAAAAACATGAAAAACAAAGGCAGACAAAAGAGATATTTTAATTATATCCACTCACCAGCCACTTTATGAGGTACATCCGTACACCAGCTGTTTGATGCAGTTCTCTAATCAGCCGATCCCTTGACAGCAGCAGAATGCATCAAATCATGCAGATACAAATCAAGAGCTTCAGTTAATGTTCACTTCAAACATCAGAATGGGAAAAATTGTGATCTCAAAGTATGACTTTCTTTCACTGTGGTATGGGTGTTGGTGCCAGATGGACTGGTTTGAGTATTTCAGAAACTGCTGATCTCTTGGGGTTTTCACACACAATAGTCTCTAGAGTTTACACAGAATGGTGCGAAAACAAAAATCATTGACTGAGCAACGGTTTTGTGGGTGGAAATGCCTTGTTGATAAGAGAGGTTTGATAAAAATGGTCAGATTGGTTCGAGCTGCCAGGAAGGATACAGCAACTCTTTACAACCATGGTGAGCAGAAAAGCATCTCAGGAAGCAACAGCAGAAGACCACATTGGGTTCCACTTCTGCCAGCCAAGACCAAGAATCTTAGAATCAAAAACAAGTTCCTATTACCGTGGCCAGTGAGTGTCTACAGTCCCTATACACATAACAGTATCTATACCTACAGGGACCGATTATAATAATGACACATGAAAAAAAGGATGCAGTACCTAAAATACTATTTAGTATTCATGAACTAGCATGTATAGAATTTTTCCATCATGAAAATAATTTGCACCTTGTGCAGGCCGTCTTTCTCCAGTGTGACATCCTGGAGCTGCCTTTCCAGAGTCTTTATTATCTTAGAGGAGTCTTCTAGATCCTTCCGTGCCATGCTGGCATCCTCAAACTGCTGCTGCTCCAGATGACCTGAATCTGAGATGCACCAGAAGAATCATACTGTTTTGAAAAGTCTCACATTATCACTCGTGTATGTTTGTGTACATCTGTTACCTGCTATCTGCTTTTTCAAGATGTCTATTTCACTCTTCAGGCTTCTTATCTCCACCTCTTTGTTGGCACCAGGTGGCACATTTGAATTAGGGTGCTGCAAAGCCTGTACTGTCTGGGTGGACTCTGTGGCATGGAAGGTAAAAACATGCCAATTTTTGTTTCAAACAGATGACATACATACATATATACAAATGGACTTCATTACATACGTACGTAAAAGTACCCTAAGTTTGCAATGACAAGGCATTGTAAGAAAAGTGCCAAGAGACTGTATTACAAGGTGTCCTTGTCACTGTGGAAAATAAGAATTAGTATAGATTTTGTGTGGGCATAAGTATGATTATGTATTATTTTGTATGGTTTTTAAATATATGTATGCATCTGCAGATGAGGCCACAAGATTTCACACATCTAGGCTAAAGACTCTCTCTTTAGCCTATAACGAACAGTCTGGAAGATTTTTTTTTAGACACTTCCAAACAATTATATTCAAATACAAAAAGCTTGGGACCACATAGACACTGCATCATTCAGGAAGGAAACAAATGAACTCCCAGGGATGAACAAACACTGGTCTGAAAGGTTCAATTGAACCCGAAGACAGTAACAAAAGAACTAGTGAAGGAGTTGGAGGCATCAGGCACCAAAGTGTGTAAATCCACCATTAAGAAAGTCCTACATTACCTTGGCTTGAAAAACTGTCATGCAAGAAGAATCTCTACTCCAAGACTGGCATAAAAAAGCCAGACTGACATTTGCTGGTGACCAAAAGTCTTTTGGAGGGGTGTTCTCCAGGCAGATGAAACAAAAACTAAATTGTTTGGCCATAATGATCAGTGCTATGTATGGAGGGAAAAGAATGAGGCTTAAAATCCAAAGAACGCCATCCAAATTGTGAAGCATGGGGGTGGCAGCATCAATTTGTGCTTTGCTGTAAAAGGGACTGGTGTACTTCAGAAAATAGATAGGCATCATAAGGAAGGAGGATTATCTAGAAATACTTAAGATATCAACCAGAAAATTAAAACCTGGTCATAACTGGTTCTTTCAGCAGGACAATGACTGTAAGCATACCCCCAGAGTTGTAACAAAATGGCTTAAAATCAACAAAATGAAAGTATGGGAATGGCTTCTAAAGAAAACCCTGACCTGAATCCCACAGGAAAACTGGAGAGCTTATGTCCATAAAGTGCCAAGTCCACTTTTTTAAAAAATGTGCTAAATTATTAAACAAACAGAAAATGGGAACATCAAATGTGTGGAGCTGTGAAAATTTGAGTTTGAATGTCTTAACCAAGGGGTATGTAAACACTGGTCTCAACGGTACACCCGAAGTCCAACAAAGGTTCTTTGTATAATTAACAGCTCTTTATACTTGAAACCTTTTTTTAAAGGAAGACAGTAGAATCTTTCGAGTTCTCCCAAAAGGAAGAACCACTGAGAATGCCTGATGTTACTTTTTTCTAAGAGTGTGTATGTACAAACCCCATTTCCAGAAATGTTGGGATATTTTCCAAACTGCAATAAAAAAAAATTAGTGATTTGTTAATTCAGGTGAACATTTATTTATCTGACAACAGTACAAAGAAAAGATCTTCAATAGTTTTAATGACCAACTTAACTGTATTTTGTAAATATAAATGAAGTTAGAATTTGATGTCAGCAACACAACTGAAAAAAAGTTGGGACAGAGGGAAAATAAGACTGAAAAGTTCACAGGATATTCAAGTAACACCATTCTGGAAGATTCCACAATAAGCACGTTAATTGGTAACAGGTGAAGGTATCATGATTGGGTATAAAAGAAGCATGCACCAAAGGCTGTCAGCCTTTACAAGCAAGGATGGGGCATGGCTCACTGCTTTGTGCAAAATTCATGAGAGAATTGTTAATTACTTCAAAAAGAACATTTCTCAATGCAAGATTGCAGAGATTTTAGGTCTTTCAATATCTATAGTCCATAATATCATGAAAAGATTCAGGGAATTCTGAGGCATCTCAGTGCGTAAAGGACAAGGTCGGAAACCACTGTTGAAAGTACCACTGTCAGGCAGCACTACCTGAGAAACCATCATACTGAGGTGACAAATATAGCCACATGGGCTCGGGACTACTTCGGAAATCCGTTCTCACTTAACACTGTCCGCCACTGCATCCAGAAATGTAACCTGAAAGTGTATTATGCAAGGAGGAAGCCATTCATCAATTCTATGCAAAAATGCCACTGATTTCTCTGGACCCAAGCTCATCTCAGATAGACTGAAAGACAGTGGAAACGTGTGCTGTGGTCAGAAGAGTCTACATTTCAGCTTGTGTTCGGGAAACCCGGATGTCGAGTTCTCAGTGCCAAAGGTGAACAGGACTATCAAGTTTGTTATCAGAGAAAGGTGCAAAAGTTCAAGTTCAAAGTGTTTATTGTCATATGCACAGTAAGGACTTGTCCTCTTGCACAATGAAATTCTTAGATAGCTGTCCACCATGAATGCCAATTACAAATACAAATAAACAAATAGGCGGAAGAAATAATACAAAGTAAAGGCAATGTAGTGCAAATAAAAGCCAAAAAAACAACAACAGTATAGTACAAAATAAAGGTAAATGTAGTGCAAAATAGGCAGTATAATACAAAAGGCAATGATCGGACGTAGCAGCAAAAACGGGCAGTAATGTGCAAATATATGCAAACAAATGTCAACAGATGTACAGGGAGGTAGTCCATGGTTATAGACTCCTGTCAGCTGTTCAGGAGTCTGATGGCGGTGGGAAAGAAAGAGTTCTTTAGTCTGACAGTCTTACATTTCACACTTCTGTACCTCCGGCCTGAGGGTAGGAGTGTGAACAGTCTGTGCTGGGGGTGGGTGGGGTCTTTGAGGATGGAGCCAGCTCTCCTGTGGACTCTGCAGTCGTAGATGCTCTGCAGAGAGGACAGTGGAGTTTTGGTGATCCTCTCAGCAGTCTTCACCACCCTCTGCAGGCGTTCGCGGTCCATTGCTGTAGTGCTGCCGTACCACACAGTGATACCGTTGGTCAGGATGCTCTCAATCACGCAGCTGTAGAAGTTGCTGAGGATCTTGGGTGACATACCAAACTCCCTCAGCCTCCTCAGAAAGTCCAGACGCGTGGTGTTAAGTGTCCATGTGAGGTCCCCACTGATGTGAACACCCAGGTATTTGAAGCCGCTCACCCTCTCCACCTCAAGCTCCCGGAAGAACAGTGGCTGATGAGGTCTCGTCTCCTTTCTCATGTCCACTATCATCTCCTTCGTCTTGTCCGTGTTGAGGGTGAGGTTGCTGTCCTCACACCATGACACCAGACTGGCCACCTCCCTCCTGTAGGCCGTTTTCGTCACTGCCAGTGACGCGTCCTATCACTGCAGTATCGTCCGCGAACTTCCGCTTGTTTAGATTTGGCACAGTTTTACGCCGGATGCCCTTCCTGACGCAACCCTCTCCAATTTATCCGGGCTTGGGACTGCACCAAGAGTACGCTTATGCACCCCCAGTACCTGGGGTCAACTGTGCAGGAAAATGGGGGCTGTGATATTGAGCTATTTCCTAGATAGTGTTTTTTATACTGTTTATATCGTTTATTTGAGTGTTTATCTGCACAATCTACATTTTATTTGAGTGTTGCACAATTTATGTTTGAGTGTTTGTCTTGTTCTTATTGTGAGTGTGTTTTATATTGCTGTTC